>PVHY01016579.1:0-13752 GCA_004024945.1 Uropsilus gracilis
AAAAAAAAAAAAAAAAAAAAAAAGAGAGAGAGAGAGAGCAGAATTAGCCTTAACACGTGGGAAGAGCCTGGTGTCCCTTTACAGGATCACTGTCTGAATTCAGCCTACACACATATCCACATATTTACTTCAAGAAGTCACCCCTCCCCCCAGCAAGAAGTTATCATTCCTACTATGTGCATTTTAATACTGCCTCCCCACTCCACCCATGATGAAGAAGTCCTGAAATATTTTGTTTTCTTCTGCCTCCAAGGGCAGTGTTCTATGATGACTCAATGACAGAAGACAAGGGAGAAACAATAACATTGGTTATTTCTAACCCAAGGCCATTTCTGATAGGAATTGCAAGGCTTCACCTTGCAGTTATTTTTCTGTCAGTACCTCTAGAAGAGGAGGTGAATGAATTCTGCAACCAGATCTTAGCTGTGGATTCATTCATTATACAGATACTGAGCTTGTGGCTCCTTGGTCTGACCTGGCACTGCTCCAGGTGCTAATAAGGAAGCAGGTGAGGAACTAACCAGATCCCTGTTGTCCTGCAGCCTCATTCCACTGGAGGAAAGTTATCTCCAGGACACTCTGCCCTGGAGGCAACCCAGGAGATGGAATGGAGGTGGACACATGTGTGAAACTCCCTTCTGCATTACTGGCATTACTCAGGTGGCCAGTCTTCCTTCTCTATTCACCACTAAGGACTAATGACTTTACCAGCTGATGTTTAGAAAACAAGAATTATGTCATTACTGGCAGATACAGGTGTGATCTTGTTTCTTACAGACCAGCTCGGTCAGTACTAGCTAGTCTTGGCCCCTCTGTGTCTAATCACAGACAAGAGTCCCTGCAAACATTTCACTGCTGCTGGCACATGACTGGAAATACAGCAGAGCTAGGGAGGACAGATCCCACCAAGAGCCTTTGGAGAGCCCCAGTCAGTGAGCATCGGAACCTCCCCACTCCTGACTGTTTACATCCCTCCTTCCGGAAGACATCCAGGCAACTCTTGCAGATGTCCAAAAGGCCAGTCTATCCCAAGTGCCAGAGAGGTGAGGTACAGCCTCTGGCTGCCTTCCCAAGAACAGGATGCCAACATTGTTGTAGTCTTCAATAACAGATAGGTGCAGGGCCTTCCTTGCTTTGAGGGAGCCCAGTGTGGATCAGAGAGCAAGTTTTGTTCCAGAATTGGCAGAGCTTCTGACATCCTAAATCCAAGTTGAACAGGGGTCAAGAAGGAAGAGGCTAGGGAAAAGATGTAGCTGACACATACATTCTGAGTAAAATCTTGATTCAATTTTTTTCTCAGTGATTTATATGTACTTGGCTCAGTTATTTTTTCTATACCATGTAAGATATAGATGAATTCTTGAATATTTTCAGGATCAATGAAAGCTAATATTTATCGCTTTTAAATGTTTATATTCCTTTTGTTCCCCCAAACCTTTTTCTAGCTCTCTTTCTGTTTTTCTCTTTGTATTTCCGTGTGTGTGTGTTTCTCTCTGTTTCTGTTTCTTTCTCTATGTTTCTCTCTCTGTTTCTGTCTCTCTCTCTTCCCTGATTTAGTCTTACCAAGAACTCTCTTCGCTCTAAAGGGAAGGGAAGCTGCCCAGGTTAAACAGAAGTCAGAAAGGCAGATACAACGGCCTGATGGCTGAGAATGGTCAAGGGCTTCAGAGAAGGTCTTTTTAGTTATCTATGCAAAGACAGACATCTATGCAGGAAACTTTCTGTGCACAGCTCCTCTTCAAGTTCTGACCCAGACGAGCAGTACGGATATTAGACTTTGGCCTCCAAAGGTCACCTCCAGACATTCCCAGCTCTCACCTGTTTATTAGAAAGAGAGGCAGCTCTTATTGGAGGAAGGGCAGGCACAAGCTCCAGCCCTGGAAGTCAGGGTGTTTTAGACCAGATTCTCCTGCCAGCCTTTCCCAACACTTCCCATAGTTCCATGTTTTCCTGAGGGGAAGAGTAATTACTATCTTCCCTCTGCAGATGGGGAACCTAAAGCAGAAATTTGGTAACCCCTCCAAAATCAGCAAGTACTAGGAAAACCAAAGATAAAAATTCTCCAAACTCACCTCCTGCAAAGACCTGTACTAATAAGAATATCAGACTGATACAGTCACTATGGAAAATAATAATTAAACATACAATAGCTATATGATCAGTAAGTCCAATTCTGAATATACAACCTGAAAAACTGAAAGCAGGAACTCAAACAGGTATCTGTACACCTATGTTCTTAGCCATGTATTCACAGTAGTCAAAAAGTGGAAGCAATGCAAGCATCCAAGGATAAAGGCTAAACAAAATGTGGTGTGGTCACACAAGGGAATATTTTTCACTCTTAAAAAGGAAGGAATTTTTTTTCAATCTTTACTGCATCTTTAATATACTGCAAGACCATCCAGCATTTTGCTGTTCCTACAACTGGACAACTTCAATCTTATCCATCAGTCTACTAAACTGTTCCCTGGTTCAAACACCAAGATACAATTCCAAACTTTTTTGATAGCCTTGTTTTTAGCTGTTGTGGTCTGTTGACTTAAACTGCTGGATTTGATACAAGTTCAGTGTTGTTTCCATCAAGAACTAATTCATCTTTCTGCATTTGAAATAATGAACAAGCAATGCCTAGACTCACCCAACCCCTGCAGATGTAATTTTTGCTCAAGAGATTTTAGATTCCAACTTGAGAACCATCCTTCTGAATAATGATGTTAGTAGGTAAGTGTGTATGCTCAGGCCTCTCATAGCAGAAACCCAGTGTGATTTCTTTGATCACAGATTTTGCTTGATAACACATAGTGCAAACTGCAGCCAGATCCTTCCTCTTTTCACTTGTCAACCTGAAGCCTCCTTTTCTCCCCAAGCCTCTTCCTTTTTTTGAATTCTACACAGATTGAAGTGACTGAAGTCCCTCTCAGGTTGTCTCCAGGGTCCTATGTAGTAACTGTGGGTCTCTGCAAAATGAGGTTGAGGTTTTCTGGAATGTCAATAGCCTGATTGCTGAGAATGATCTTCATCCTCAAGGTAGATGCAGGAACAAGAGGAGAAAGAAATTCTTATACATGCTGGAACATGGGTGGACCCTGAAGATGTTATGCCCAGGGAAACAAACCCCTCATGAAAGAAGTACTTCACAGTTTCATTTATATGAGGTACAAGAGTCAATGTCACAGAGACACAAGGTAGTAAGGTGACTCCCACAGTCTGAGGAAGCGGAAATAGTGACTTCGTGTTCCCTAGGGACAAACTTTAGTTTGGGAAGATGAAGTTCTGGAGATGAGTGGCTGTGATTCCCCACAATGTGCTTAATGTCACTGAGTTGTACATTTTAAAATCTTAAAATACTCACTGTAATGTAACATGCAGTTTAACATAATAAAAAAAATGGTTAAGCATGTCAGAAGTTTACCTAGACACTTTGGAGTGTCTAGAAGGTATGTCTTGTGCATCAGCAGGATCCCTGTTTGTTACTCATGGGTCTATCTCTTTTGATGTCCGGTAGATGGAAAGTGACCATCTGGGCTGTGCTGCCATTTCTTTTGTCCCTTAACCTTGGTTCTGAAATGCCCACGGCCCAGACAAGTGAGGACACCCCCATTTGTCAAGCCATCCCCACACTCACCTGGCCCTTCAGTTCCTCTGATCTGGTTTGCAAGACAAAGAAATGATAGCACATAAAAAGAAAGATAAAGGATTAAACTCCAATTGCCCAATCCATTCCCACTGCCTCCAGGGGAAAAAGGTATGGATTTAAGAGAAACATTTTTGCCTGAACATGTAAGTCTTCTCTCACCTATTAATAGACAGATTTTGCAGGAGGTCATGGGAAATATACTTGATGAAGTGTTTGCATAAGGGCTGGGCTTCAAGGGATTTGAGGGGAAATATTCTAGGAAGCATGAGAGGAGAAATTGTGGGCTGCATGTTTTAAATGATCTCTGCCTTGGTGTTATAATTTAAGACCAATAGAATAGTGCATGTTGTCAGAAGCCATAAGTATTTTCTATATTATGTTAAACAGCAAAAATCCAATCAAGTTAATTTTATAGATTTAACTGACTTTATTAAATGATTCATGAATTAGACAGCTTTCTCTCTAGCAAACAGAAAAGTGCTAATAAAAAGTTACACAAAATAGCCGGGCAAAGTGGTGTGTACCTGTAAGCTTCAGTCTATGAAGTGACTGGGGCTAGGGATCGCGGTTCAAGTCCCGCTCAGGGCAACACAGCGAGACCTAGTCCCAAAAAATAGCTGGGCGTGGTGGCGCTTGCCTGTAACCCCAGCTACCTGGAAAGTTGAGGTTGGGGATTGCTTGAGTCTGTGGTACCCCGGGCAACGTGAGCCTGCGGTTCCATGGGCAAAAAAAGCAAGTCTCAAAAAATACCTAGTCTCAAAAAAAAAAAAAAAAAAAGTTACACAAAATAGAAGAGAGTGAAACAAAGTTATTAGCAAAAGGGGTTAAAAAGATAATTTAAGGCAAGGCCACCTTCCCTTAAGGGAAGACAGCATGCAAGTTACCTTACTTGTGCTGACCTGGGAACTCCTGATTGGTTAAATTTCTGCTTTGGGTAGAGGCTAAAACTGCAGTTGGATTAGGTGTTAAGTTTTGCTGGCAGTTGTCATGAAGGACTGTATTGTGGACCTGTTTCTTTTTTTAAACACTTCTGTAAAGCATATACTTAATAACTAAGTAAACAGGGTCAGCTTTGACTGCCAGAAAAGGATAACCACCTTTTGAAAAGCCCCCTAGAACTCCTGAGAAATTAAGCTAGTAGTTAAAAATGGCCTCAAGCCATTGTCCATATAAACAGCTGACAGTCACCATGAGTAACCCATAAGCACAAAAACACAGCAAGACTTCTGATGCTGCTCTCCAGCAAACATGGCCTCTGCTTCCCCCTTCAAGTTAGACTAAGCTGAGCCCATAATGTACCTCAAGTAGGTTGGAAAATTGCTAAGAAAAATGTATAACAAAGCCATAAAGTTTTTACCTATCTTCTCTATATTTACCCTTCATTTAGTTGTCATGCTACATGGAGAAGTCCTTTCTTGGTTCTGCTTGGCATTTAACAAATGTTTGATTTGTTGGATGGCATTATTATTGCTATTATTGCTATTCTGGATGTCCACCAATGGGTCAATCATGTTTTCTAAATCCTAAATTAGGAATTTCTGGTGTAAGATCTATACAGTATGTTGAGGTGAAGAACAAGATAAATTATTCCACTCAAGACTGTGTGGAGAATTCCAAATGGTGTGCAACCCTTCTCATGGGTCAAGCATCAAGAAAATACTCTAACTTCCAACTATGAGATATACCCAAGTTCCCATATCTTTGGAAATTTAGCTGGTTCGTACAGCAAATGCAAACCCTTGTCACATTCAATTTGCAAACACACGTTAAACATCTAAATGTAAATCATTGAATTACATGTTGTGAGGCAGAGAAGAGACAGTTCTGTTCCGCAGAAGCTCAAACCGTCAAATAGTGGGACACAAACAAATAACTCTAAGGCAGACCACAGCTAATGGCACTGAGATTTAGAAAAAAAAAAAAAAACTCTTTAATTTTTAAAATGAGGGGAGAAGGAGAAAAGGAGGGAGGGAAGAAAGGAGGGAGGAAGGAAAAACACTGGGATTGTGAGAGATCAGTTTCTACTGGGAATGGGAAGGGTTACTTTCATGTTAAGTGGGGTGGGGGACAGTGGTAGGGTAGAGGTGGAAGCACAGATTTAGTATTAGTCATTAGTAATACCTGACCTCTAAGGCCTTTGATGGCAATTTAAGATATTTATATTGATTAGGATCCAACAGATCATTAGCAATCTCATAAGGTCCACCTCAAGGAGACAGGCTAATACATGACCACAAGAATGACCATGGTCCTAGTTCAGATGCACATGCTGCGCAGATTTCCACTTTTCCTGCTTTTACAGACCTTTTAGGCACCTTACTTCCTGGTCAAAATGAACTTGTCCTTGAACAATTAATTGGTGCTAATATGTTCAGAAAGGTTAATAGAGTCATGGTTCTACAAGCCCCTCAGGAAACATACTTGAATTGATGGTGAAATATCAGTGTGGTGATAAGCAAGGAGACAGCTTTGAGCACACAAGCATTTCCAGTGCTCTCATCTCTAGTCAAGAGACCAGTTCCTTTTCTTGAATGACGAGAACTCCAATGCGAAAATTCTCCCTCTCTTGGCCACACAACAACCAGCACAAAAGCCTTCTTACACTCCTCCAAAAGGTAGGCAGACAGCATTGTTGGGGCTTAGAGGCAGAACATGCAGATGGAACACTTCCCATAGCTGGTTCAGCCCTTATCAACCCAAGATGAAAAGTAGCATCATCTCGGATGGAAGAGACCAGAGTCTTCTTGAGTTGCTTCTTCAATTGCAATCACGGCCAAGTTTGGAACCAAAGATGTTAGGACCTACTCAGGTAGGGCTCATGACACTACAAAATGAAGAATTTGATGCAAGGGGTCAATTGTATGATGGAGGATAGAAATGGATTTTTGTAATATGTAAACTTGTTGATATTTAATGATGCACACCTGAAATTATAACTCTAATGCAATGTTGCTTCAATGAAAGGAAGGAAGGAAGGAAGGAAGGAAGGAAGGAAGGAAGGAAGGAAGGAAGGAAGGAAGGAAGGAAGGAAGGAAGGAAGGAAGGAAGGAAGGAAGGAAGGAAGACTAAGAGTTTGGAAAATCTAGAGCAGTTAGTTAATAAAACTAGTTAGATCAAATGTTACTTCCTAACAGTTTAGGCAGCAAAGAAAAAGTTCAAAGAAACAGGCATGGTACCCATGTGGTACCTGTGTACCTTGAGTTCTGTCTTTCTCCTGTTCACGAGGGTCATATGTGAGTGATGAGAATTTAGAGTAAAAAAATTTAGGATGGAAAGTCTCCAAAAGACAGACACCAGAGGTGGGGGTAGGGACCATTAATAAATCTTAACTAAACAAGTATGGAAGGTTCCAGGAGTCTAAAGTAGTGTCAGAAAAGATAATCAGACAGAGATGAAGGCAGAAAGGATTTCAGCCTTAGAAGACCAACCCAACCAGACCCCAAGACAATAATTCCCATAATAATTCTATCCAAGGATACCATAAAAAAATACCCCTTGCTCTGTCAAAATGCAGTTTTTGTTCTTTAAGACTGCCTGCCTATGTCTCTCTTTCCTTTTATTTCCCTTTCCTCAATAAACTTGCTGTGTGTTGATGAATGGGAACATCTGCTGAATTCTTTCTCTGAGGGACCCAAGAAACCCACACATCAAATCCCACCCTCTGAACTCTAACATCAGTTTCCCACAATTCCTCTGAGGTAAGTCCCCTTCTCATTTCCTGGATTCTGGGTGAGAGCTGCAGTTTCCAGTGTTTGGAATCCTTCTCCAGATTCCATGTTGGGAACCAAGGTGGCAGCCGCAGTCTTGGTTTGCTTACAATCAGTCTGCATATCTCATTCTTTGAGACCTGCTGACTCAGTCCTGTCCCCATTCCCTAGTTATTACTGAGTTCCACACTTCAGTTCTTCAAATTATTTGAGGATATATGCAACATGAGATAACGGCAATTGCTAAAAGAAAATTTGGGAAGCCAAAGAGCTTAGGTAGAGTTTAGGAATTAGTCTGACCACAAGAAAAATTAAGCCTAGCTAAAATAAATATTTATAAAGAGTTGAAAGTATCTTATGTTTGGAACTATAGCCTAGAACTGCAGCTACCAAAAAAAAAAATGACAAGACCAGACTGGAGATAACATATAATTATGGTGGCCATTATAGGGAACACTTCAATCAGTCAAGAGTGTTTACATGGGCATCTGAAAGGAAGAGTTGCTGTATTCTTGAAAGATTCATTGAAATTAAAGATGTAGAAGGTACCTAAAACTAAGAACATATGACTTATGTCACTACTGCCTTTTCCAGATTTTCCCCCCGAGCACTCAAGCTTTAACCAATTCTCTGAATTGCCTTTCAGTTTTGAAGAAACTATAACCCAAAGCCCATCAAGTTAGTAGCTTTACAGATGACCCCATACCGGCCACTCTCAGGATTCAGGTATTTTCCAGTATGCAGCTTCCAATAATTCCCTTAAACAGCCAGGGGGAAACTAAAATTAAAATGAGTTGAAAAATCTCACCAATACCTGGCCGGTATCGAGCTATACCCTCCTTTAAATCCTAGTCTGAGACCATAAATAGGGCCTGGCAAAACTGACGGAAGTAGTTCTTTGGAGCTGCTCCCCCTGATCTCTGCCTGTCACAGTGGGAAGAGAGGCCTGTTTTCTTTGTTTTATGTTCTGAGAGCTTGGCTTGGAAGCTAGTTTAAGGTCTTCAACATTTGCCAACAGTAATATGGGCAGAACTCTATTTGCTGTTAGAGACCACCGCCAGGTCATAATAAAACCAGGTACACACAGGGCACCAAACCTGAAAAAGAAGACAAAGACAAAAACCAATGGCTATAGCCAAATCAAGGGACAGTGCCTGGCACAGGTCACTTTCTGTGTTCTTCCACCCATGTACACAACTGCAGGAGACCCCAGGTTCCAACAACCATGAGATTTATTTTACAAGGGAAAACAAAGAGCTTAATTAGCCATGAGGGGCCAACTGCCTCACCCAGTTAGTGTCGACCAGAGCACTGGTAATCTGTCACCAAGGATGTTGGACAGCAACGATGCTCAGGAGTGGTCCCCAGGAGTGCATACCAACAAGCAGCTCTTAGTGACATCAGGCCCAGAGATTTTGGTGCTCCTGTTAGGCAATGTCAGAGACAGGACAGGAGGCCCAGTCTCTGCAGAAGTCGTGGCTTCTCTTCCTCAGCAGTCAGCTGTTGGTGTGGCTGCTGGTCCCCTTCCTTCTTCAGAGGCCAGGAATCGAGTCCTTTTCTTCTCCATTGGAGCCACAACAGTTATCTCAGAGGCTTAAACAGTTCTTGGACCAATTCTTCTCAGACACTGGAGTAATTCTCTCTGAAGCTGGAATGCATGCTTTGGAGGATGGAGCAGTTCTCTCAGATGCTAAAGCAGTTCATCTTTCATTCCTGTAGCTGACTGGACTATTTCAGTAGGACTACCATCATTGTTGCCCATTCCTGCCCAGTATCAATAGGAATTATGCAAGTTTTTCTTTTGGGTGCCAAAAAAATGGGGAGAACTAAAAAGACACTTCTCCGAAGATGAAATACAAATACCCAACAGGCACATGAAAAATTGCTCAACATCACTAGCAATCAGGGAAATGTCAATCAAAACCATGATGAGATACCACCTTACACCAGTAAGAATGGCCCACATCATAAAAACAGGCAACAACAAGTGCTGGCGTGGATGTGGAGAGAAAGGAACACTCTTACTTTGCTGGTGGGACTGTTAACTGATCTAGCCACTATGGAAAGCAGTGTGGAGGATCCTCAAACTAATGAAAATGGAACTACCATTTGACCCAGCAATCGCTCTTTTAGGAATCTACCCAAAGGAGACCTCAATGTGGGTATAACCTATGCTTGGATGCATAGCACCACATATATATATTTAATTCTAAGGAAACATTTTATTATTTTTTATTGAATAATTATATATATATTTCACATCATTTTAATCCCTGGGGGTCACCCACCACCTCCCCTTTCTGACCACTCTAGTTGGTCCCCACCCTCCCGTTGTGTACTTTCATTTGGTTGTCCATATATTATGAAATATATTATGAAAGTGAAACCATTTGGTTTCTGTCTTTTTCTTTCTGACTCATTTCTGCTAGTATGATTTCTTCTAGGTACATCCAGGTTTCCATAAATTCATCACATTTGTCATTTTTAATTGATGAGTAATACTCCATTGTCTATATCTACCACATCTATTTCATCCATTCATCTGTTTTGGGGCAATTGGGTTGTTTCCATGTCCTTGCAATTATAAATGGTGCAACACTATTACAAGGACATGGAAACAACTCAAACACCCCAAAATAGATGAATGAATGAAAAAGATGTGGTATATATAGACAATGGAGTATCACTCATCAATTAAAAATGACAAATTTGATGAATTTATGATAACATGGATGTACCTAGAAGAAATCATATTAGCAGAAATGAGTCAGAAAGAAAAAGACAGAAACCAAATGATTTCACTAATATATGGACAACCAAACAAAAGTACACTACTGGGTGGGTGGGGGGAACCAGCTGGAGCAGCCAGGGAGGGGAGGTGGTAGGTGGCCCCCAGGTATTACAATGATGTGAAATATATATATAAATAATTTTATTTATATATATATATAAAAGAAAGTGCTACCATTTGAAATGTTTATTGTCCCAGCTAAAAAGGGAATTACTTAAAAATTATTAGAAAAGTTTTAAATGACCCCTCTAAAACCAAATTTCAATATCTACTCTCTCTGCAGATATTGTATCTTCTGTATGTGACAACTTTCACTTCCATATGGCATTATCAGAAATTAATTTGTTGCCCAAAGTTTAAATCACTTAAATCTTTGTGAAACTCTTAATTTTTTTTGAAAAATTAAACTGATTTTTTTAAAAGTGAAAATAGTATGGTAAAGTTATAGTCTATTGGTTTAATAAAATAGGCATGTTTTCAGAATTAAAAGACATGCAATTGTAATTTACTTGGTTTTATTAAATAGATGTAAATGAGACCGACATGTTTTAAATAAACTCTTCAGCAATAACTATGTTTATGGTTTTGAAATGTATTTTCAAAAGTTTTTCTAAATATAATTTAGAGTTTATTCTAAGTCGAGTTAAATGGTAGAAATTCGTTGGACTTCTAGATCTTGTCCAAATAAGATAAAACGTTAACTTTAATTACTAAACATAGGTTTATTTACCTCTGGTTTCTTATTACAGAAGAACAAAAGATATTTGGGGTTTTTACCAATCTAATGAGTGCCATTACAGACAATTCTCTGTTGCTTGCTTCTCAGTTTTCACTAGGAATTGAGGTCTCTAAGGTTAAGAAGTCTAATTAATGTATGTAATTAATGCTACCAGAAATAATGGAAAAGAAAGAAATGAAAGTGATTATTTAAAGACACAGCACAAAGTCTCAATGTTAAAAGGAAAGTTACAGCTGTGTAGAAAGTAATCTCAGGGGGAAAAATTTATGTACAGTAAAGCTGGGTAAGATTCAATACATTTTTAAGCCAGGTATGGCGGCCCATGCCTGTAAGCAGCAGCCTAAGAAGCCACAGCCAGGGCCAGGGATTGTGGTTTGAGTCCCACTGGGGGCACGTAGCGAGACCTAGTCCCCAAAAAATAGCTGGGCATGGTGGCGTACCCCAGTAATCCCAGCTACCTGGGAAGCTGGAGCTGGAGAAAAAAAAGATTCAATACATTTTTATAAGATTTGAATAAAGAAGCCTTAGTATCAACTGTGTACTTATATAAAACCAAAAATCTGTTTTCTTTCATTTGTTAAATGAACAACTTATCTGCTCAGGATAAGATATTGTCAAAGGTTTTTCTTACTTTTTAAGTGGCTTGCCTAGAAAGCAAGGATGTGTCTTATCAAAATAATTTCCGTGCTTCATGTCATTTTAAAAGTTGTCTGCAAACATGTACATTTATATACTTGTTTTTGAAACTTTCATTGTTGCTTCAGTTAGTGAATGAATAAGTATTGTTTCATAATGATCTGTGAACCCTTTTGGATAAGTTCCCAAAACCTTTTACTATTTCTGACACACTTCCCCATCTAAAGTTATAAATGCTGTCTTTTTTGACCTTATACCAAGAATTTCCAGAGGTTGCCTGGAACTTATCAGATTTTGTGTTCTCTCTTTATAAAAAGAGAGTGATTAAAATAATTGGGCTCTTTTGACAGGTTAAATTACGTGGGAGATCACTGTCAAATAAGAAACAATACAGTCTCCCTTATGTTATGTCTGTACGGATTTTAATATAAGAGTTCCAAAAATTGTGTAAATTTCCTAGAAGTCTGATATCTCCTAGTAAAATGTTATTACATATAATTATGTCACAAAACAACCAAATTCTCTTGTCATTCACATTATAATCCACTGTCATCAGATCTTTAATCTTGACTATTCTTTAGCCTTTTGTTGTTTGCAAATGGTTATCATTTGGCAAAGGTACCAAAACACTTCACCTTCAAGGAGATTCATGTAAAGAACTTTGACAAGTACTTTAGAGCACAGGTTTCTGAATACTTTAAAGTCATAAAACTAAACTGAATAAGGAAGACCTTTCTCCCAGCTATGACAGCAATTTCTCAAAGTATACTAGGTTCTATCTTCCAGGTTGTTATATACCTGCGAAGTGGACTGGGTCCTTAACAATCTTTAAGTTTTTTTCAAATATCTTGCTACAACTTCCCAAACTAAAATTTCCAAT
Organism: Uropsilus gracilis; assembly: GCA_004024945.1. Classification (NCBI taxonomy): domain Eukaryota; kingdom Metazoa; phylum Chordata; class Mammalia; order Eulipotyphla; family Talpidae; genus Uropsilus; species Uropsilus gracilis. The sequence goes on from PVHY01016579.1 coordinate 12,391, forward strand.
TATCTCCAGCTCTTCTGATTTGGAATCACTAGCTGTAATGAACAAAGGTTGTCCCTGAATTCCCTTGGAAGGAACTATACCTGGTCCTCCATACTATCCACATGGCAGCCCAACTTCAGAGACTCTGAAATTTGGGTACATAACTCATAGATAAAGAAAGCACCTTTTGATATCTGGTCCTGTAGTGATATTAGGGACATACAAAACAAACTGATGAGAAACAGAAGTAGCTGACATCAGCAACTGATTTAAGCACAATGTTTTCACCCAATATATTGGATAATTAGGTTTTATACTTTAATTCCTTTTCTCCCCTTCTTCTGTCCTTGACTTTGGCATTGGTCTAGCAAAATAATGTTCAAATCCCTTAGGCCCTTCCTAAAGGGGGAGAAACTTTCACATTGTTAGACTTTCCACTATGCTGACTCTGTTTTTGTCGATCACAACTTCTCCCAGCTTTTCAGTTCTCTGAAACAAACTCAACCCTTATCTATTTGTGTCAGAATCCCTGTGCCTGGGATTCCATTTCCTTAACTCTGGTTAACAACCCCAAACCAAAAGAAGTTTATGTTGCAGCACAATATAAAGAGATGATAGGGGTGCTGTGTTGAAATTGGAGGACTATGGCCCCAGCATGGTAATGCTGCACTAGGATGGCAGTCATTTTGCCCTGGTGGGTGGAGACTTAGAGAAGGGAAGCCAAGGTTTCTTGCTAAAGAAACAGAGAGAGAGGATTTAAGAAGGAGCACAGTTGGAGAAAGAAGAGAAAAAGCTGAGAAGAGAAAGCAAGAGGAGCAGCAGGGAGGCTGAAAGCTTTGGAGCAGTCGCTGTCACGTGTAGGAAAGGAAGCCAGGCTGCGGACTTCCATCCCCAAGTGGGGCCAGTGAGGAGTCCAGGAAAGTAGGTTGGAGAAACTTGTGACCTGTGTAAGTTGACTTGGAGACTTGGTACTTTGGAGACTCCCTTGAACTTTGAAACTGCAAAACTTGGGAATTGTCTAAAGAGCATTTAGAGTGTTGCTGTTTTCATGGTGAGAAGTCTGAAGTGGTTGCAGCTGCTGTAGTTTTGAGTGAGTTGTGGGGGCTTGGGGGTCACTTTAGAGTTGAAGCAAAAAGAATGCTGGAGTTGTGCTTTTGGAGGAGGAGTGATGACACCATCTTGGTTTCTTCATTTGGCTTGAGGGTGGCCATTGCCATTTTGTGAACACATGGCTGAAAGACCCATATGTACCCCTTTTGGACTAAAGACTGGACTATGTGGTAAGATTACCTAAGGGGTCCCTTATACCCTCAGTGACTTTTATCTACTTATTTTTTTAACGAGTAAATCTTGTTTTTGCCTCCTCTTAAGGTTATTTATTTA
>PVHY01016579.1:13852-33532 GCA_004024945.1 Uropsilus gracilis
GGTCTTGCTATTTTTGCCCATGGAACCGCAGGCTCTCGTTGCCCAGGGTACCACAGACTCAAGCAATCCCCAGCCTCAGCTTCCCAGGTAGCTGGGATTACAGGCATGCGCCACCATACCCAGCTATTTTTTGGAACTAGGTCTCACTATACGGGCCCCAGGCGGGACTCGAACCGCGATCCCTAGCCCCGGCCGCTTCATAGGCTGAAGCTTACAAGCACGAGCCACCGTGCCCGGCTAAGGTTAGTGTGGTCTTGCTACTGCTTGCATAGGTAGGAATGAAATCGTAAGAAAAGGGGCAGAAGTCGCTAACCAACAAACCACAGATCTGTTTCACCTGTAAAGCAGTTGCCACTCAAAATGCAGTTTAACAAGGCATTTTATTTACAAGGGAATGTTAACGGGGAAAACAAAAAGTCCTCAAAGCCACAAGTGACCAGTCATCTTACCCAGTCACCATTCTCAATCCCAAATGTCCCAAAGACACATGTCCATGATGGTGCCCCTTTGCTCCTCCAAACCTGAGGCAGGCACTATGCAAAGTTTCAGTCTTCTCTTTGCTTCCTCTCTCTCCAGTATTCTGAGGTGCTCCACTTCTCCAAGGTGCTTCAAACTTCTTCCACAATTGCTGATGCACAAATCAGCTTTCCACATCCCTGGTTATTTTCAAGTACCAGCTCACTTGTGTCATCTTGCTGTGGTGCCACACTGTCCACCTTGGCTACTCTTCTGCTGGCTACCATGCTCCTTGCCACCACCAGCTCATTCTTCCAGGGGCCTTGTGCCCAGCCTGGTCACTTGGGCTACTCTTTACCCACCTGCCATTCTTATCTCTCCTCTCCCCAAAAGTTCTCTCTTTAGTCTCTGCTCCTTTCCTTTTATATATTTTTTTTCTTTCTCCTGAAAGCCAAGGGCTCCAATTTCCCTTTACACAGCCTCTAGTTGATACATTCTCTCTTCTGGGTCCACACCGAAATTCACAACAGTAAAAGTGCCCTTATCCTGTTTATGCCAGTACCCTTTTCCTGTTTAGGCCATCTTTTACCTCTGTGTTTTCCAGAAACCACTAATGGCATCAGTACCTAAATTTATTACTGCTTATATTGGGGTTCCAGCCTCAATACTGCCCATATTGGAGTCCCTGCTTCAGAAAAAACCCGGCCCATATTGGGGTCCTGGCTTCAGGAAAAACCCGCTGAGGGGCAGAATTTAAAGGGCCAGCTGCTTCCGTTTGTAAACTTAGGTAAGTACTCTGTTTTGCCTGTTTTCGTACCCAATTTCAGGGATATAAGGCAAGTTAAGCAGAATAAAAACACCTATGCAAGCAACAGATCCTTTTATTTTACAGACTTCTGTAACTATAATGGTTCCTAAATACTTGAAGATATTGCAGAATCTGCTGTTAAAGCTGCCCAACAAAAATCCTTAGACTCTCTGGCCAAAGTTAATATAAACCTTGATTATCTTTTAGCTAAGTCAGGAGGTATCTGTATTATAAGCTACTCCATGAGTTGTACCTAGATTTATACTACTGGAGAATTTGGGATTCAATTACATAAGATCACTGAGCAAGTGGTTTGACTTAAAGAGGTGACTTCCTTCACAGTCTTGTCTTTGATTTGCTTGAGTTTTGGAGACCCTGACTCCAAAGCATACTTCAAGCATGGGTAATTATCCTGTTTATAATTTTAGTGGTCCTTCAATTGCTCTGCAGTCTCTCAAAAGGTGTACATACATGTCAGCAGCCAGAGCAGAGATGCCAGAGTTAGTCATCTTGGGACCATATCACCCACCATTTTGTACTAAGTTCCAGAGTTACAGCCTAGAGGAAGTTAGAAGCCAATCCTTGGCATTCCACCTGGAAGTAAAGAGATGCCAGCTATCTCCATTTCAGAGGCAGTAGTGGGGGTGAAGGGTGGGTTTAAGAGGTTTCAGAGACATCCAAGGCCATACCAAAAAGTCTAGCGTAGAATTGCCTGTTAACAACTTGTTTAATTTTCAACTTGATGCATAAAGAGCATATTTAAGTCTGAATACAAATTGTTGAAGTGATGATCACCAATCATTCTTTTTTTTTTTTTTTCTTTTGAGACTGGGTCTCACTATTTTGCCGAGTTAGCTGCAGGCTCATGTTCCCCCAGGTACCATGGACTCAAGCAGTACCCAGCCTCAGCTTCGCAGGTAGCTGGGATTACAGGCATGCGCCTCCATGCCCAGCTATTTTTTGAGACTAGGTCTTGCTAAGTTTCCCCAGGTGGGTCTCGAACCCATGGACTCAAGCAATTCCTAGTCTCGGCCTCACTTTGTAGGCTGCGATTAAAAGCATGTGCCACTGTGCCCGGCCCAGAATACCAGTCATTCTTATCTCCCCCACATACACAGTAAAGGATACAGAATAGGGAGCAGCACAGCCAGGGGGACACACTAGCTCTAAAATCTCACAGAAATGATGAATCCTACTCTTTCACTCATCAACTTTCATCTAAATGAAAAAAAGACTTCTTGCTCCTCTTTTAAATTTACTTTTGACTTTCTTATGTACCTGCAGTGGGATCCTCTCAGAGCACATTTAAGACAGGAACTCCGTTCTCTAGTCTCAGTTCCAAGGTAAAGATGTCATTTCTGCCACAAACTTGGCTTTTGAAAATCCAACCATAAGTAAAATGTTTCATGCATTGCACAGCCAGAGGTGTAATTAAACTTCAAAGAGGATCAATTGCATCAGAAAAGTGTAGAAAAAGAAAAGGATCACTAAAAGAAAGATAACCTCAAACACCTCACCATCTAAGTGTATCTGGGGAAAAGGGCAATAAATGAAAGTGATCTGCTGGGCACCAAGTTGCTCAAGCTGACCTTCTGTTAGGGTGCACTAGAATACAGAAGCATGCTTGTGTTGACCCATTTCCATGTGGAGTCTTTATGGAAAGATACAAGTTAGGATCTAGTTACTATCATGCCTCCTCAGCAAAAGAAGTCATAAATGTGAAATATCTTTAAATGTTATCATTACCAGATATCATAACATAATACTATACTATAATATAATAATATATTAAAAATGAAAAACATCACTGATGTTTTTCAAATCAAGGTGAAATCAGGTAGCAAAGCAAAACCAACAAAACAGGGTTCCTAACTAAACTTAAAAATGGGAGCAGCTGACCCTTTAAATCCATCCACTCATCAGGTTCATCCCAGCTTGTGTGAGCAGTAGCAAGACCACACTAACCTCAAGAAGAGGAAAAAACAAATTTACTCATTAAAAAGAGAAAATAGTGACAAAAAAGTCACTGAGCATTCAATGGACCCTCTTTGATTATCTTACTCTAGTCCAAAAAAAGCTGCACATGGGTTCTTAGCCACATGTGTTCACAAAGTGATGGCTGTCCCACCTTCAAGCCAAATGTAGAAATCAAGATGGTGTTGTCGCTCTTCCTTCAAAAAGGGAGATTTGAATCCAATGAAGAAACCAGGATGGTGTTGCCGCGGCTCGGGCATTCTTGCTTCAACTCTAAAGTGACTCAACACCACCAAGACTCACTTGGACCAACAGCAGCAACCACTTTAGATGTCTCGCAATGAAAACAGCATGCTCCAAGTTCTCTTCAGGTCTCCAGACAATTCTCAAGTTTCACAGTTTTAAAGTTAAAGCAAGTTTTCAAGTATAACATTTCTAAGTCAGCTTATGCAAGTCACAAGTTTCTCCAACATGCTTTCCCAGGCTCCTCACCAGCCCAGACTGGGAATGGAAGCCCACAGTGTGACTTCCTTCCCTGCCCTGCTGCTGTATATGGCATCAGCAGCTCCAAGACCTCTAGCCTCTTTGCTGCTCCTCTGCTCTCTCCCTTCTTCAGCTTTCTCTCTCTCCTTAAATTCCCTCACCCCCTCTTTCTGTTCCTCTCACAAGAAGGTTTGGCTTCCTATCTCCAAGTCTCTGCCCACCAGAGTACAATGGCTGCTATTCTAATGCACCATTACTATGCTGTGGCCACAGCCCTACAATTTCATCAGAGCATCCCTATCAGTGTTTGTTGGGAAAAGGTCTGTCTGTTCTAAGACCTTGGGGAAAGGAATTGACCTCTTTAAATCTCAGTTTCCTCAGCTGTCAAATAGCAGCAACTTTAAAACTTATGGCCACTCTTATAAAGGTCATTCTCTAAGAAAACCTGGCACTCAGACTGGCACATACTAAAAAGTTCATACTTAATAATGTTTCTTGTGGTTGTGATTATTCCCACCAAGAGCCAAGGTCTCTGGCTCTGTCCAAGAGGCAGGGTTTGCTTACAAAGACAGATTGTCCTATGTTTAAAATTTCTGCCTCTCCCCTCAGCCAGCCCGTTTAAAAGACATGTTTTTAAATACTTAGATAAAAGAGTGTGGGAAAATCAGGTAGTAAAAAAATCAAATTAAAGTCAAGGGCATCTCCTTCTTACATGAAAGGTAACATTTGAATTGTGAAATAATATGGATTTTCAAGAATTATGCCAGGAGAGAGTATCCGTTTCAAACATATTTAAATAAAGACATGTCAAGCAGAAAAGCAACAGATAGTAATGTCCTTCAAATTCCAATTCACTATGCAAAAACTCACTGTATCACAAAGTCACTATGCTAAACCTCCAGGTTACTTAGAATGAAATCGATATCTTTCTAAAGCAGAAATCCTACGGGAAATGAACACAACTTTTAAAAGTGGAAAGGAAAAAAAAAAAACCTTTACTACGGCAAAAAGAAAAACTGAGCCTGTTTCTTTTATACCTGCCCATAACTGTCCAGGCTTGTTTAACAATAAAATACTGTTTTAAAAACAAAACAAAATAAAAACACCAAAACAGTTTTCACAAACTCATCTGTGTAACTTCTAAAAAGATTTCTAAATTGGGTTCATTAAATAGTTTGCAGCCTGACTTCTGATTTTATATTTTGTCACTCAAAATTATTATCATTATTAACGCGTAAGGAAAGGGAGAGGCTGTCTTGCCCTTAAACTTTTCCTGGCTCTCTTGTTAGCTTGAAGTAAGACTCTATTTAATACCTTCAGAATTTGCTCTTGCCTTGAAGCAATAGACAAGTATGTGCTGTTCTGTTCTAAATATGGGAACAGCTAGTACAAATAGAAGATTGAAGATTTACTTTGAAGCTGATGTTGCCAATGCCCAGCCTCTCCCAAACACTGGCAGCCGGCACCAGGCAGCAGGCAGCAGGCAGTCAGGCTGTGCAGGGTAAAAGCTCCCTGCTTTTAACGGCTAACATATTAATTAGGGCTGTGTCTGCTAAGACTGAAGGTCAGAAATCTGATTTTGACCTTCGTACTAATGGGAATCCCTGAGATTGCTGAGAGAGGTGGAATAAGTGCTATAACATGACTAATAATTATTAATGATGATAATGTCCTGGGTTTCTTGTTTTGGTGCTTTGTATCCCCCAAAGGTTTCAAATCACTTCATACACCAATTGTCTCACCCACTGTTGACCTGTAACCGACTCAGGCATAGAATTTTGTCTTATTGTCAAGAACATAGGTACACTAAGCCTGTTTAAGCATGAACTGAAGGAAGATACCCACTGAAAATTAAAGTGTAAATTTTAGGTAGGCAGGTTATAATTAACCACTTGAACTCAAGCCAAGAAGTGAAGTCTAATACCTTTCTTTTATGAAAAGCACCCAGGCAACTTTCCTGACCACACATCAGCCTCAGATGTTCATCTACTCTAACTTAATTTCTCAACTTCAGTACCACTGACCTTGTGAGCTGGATAACTTCTTGTCATGAGGTGAAGGGCTGTTCTGTGCAATGTAGACATCACTACTCACTACATGCCGATAAGTAATATGTGTGTGCAATTATGAAAACTGAAAATGTCCAGACATTGACAGAGGTCTTCTGGGGCAAAATTATCCTCACTTAAAAAAAAAAATCCCTGTTTTAACATAATATATTTTCTTTTCTTTTTCTTTTCTTTTTTTTTTTTTTTAAGACTAGGTCTCACTATCTTTGCCTGTGGAGTGACAGGCTCACGTTGCCGGGGGTACCACAGACTCAAGCAATCCCCAGCCTCAGCTTCCCAGATAGCTGGGATTACAGGTGCACGCCACCACGCCCATCTATTTTTTGGGGACTAGGTCTCCCTATGTGCCCCTGGCAGGACTTGAACCGTGACTCCTGGCCCCAGCCGTGGCCTCCTAGGCTGCTACCTACAGGCATGCACCACCATGTCTGGCTAACAATATATTTTCAAGGCAAGTTAGACACTACTGAAATGCCAGCAACTTAAAGGACTCCTCATGGAAGAGGGACACTTAATTGCCTGGAGATTTTAGGATTCAGAGAAACATCAATTATGATTTAGGGCTAAAATTAAGTTCCATTGTGATCCCCTCCCCCTACACACTTGCAAAATCAAATAAATATTACAACCCTGCATTATCAAATGCTGCTCTCATCCAAAAAGATCTCTTCTGGTATGTAACTTTCCCCAAAGTGACTGCTACAGGTTACAACAGGATAGTGCTGTGACAGCTTCCACATTCCCTGTGTCCATCTGCCTTTCTGATTCCAGGTGGCAGATCCTCTCCTCTGGAATCCACAGCTGAACTGGGGCCTATATCTAAGGGACAGTGACAACCCTGGCCCTAACCACAACCTGTTGCTGGCAGCTTCTCACTCTCTGGCCCCTCCACCCCAGCCCCCCTAGCACCCACACAACCTCCTGGGAACTCAGCTCCAGAAGCCTTAATGCCTCTTCCAGGCCAACAACACCACATGCCCTCCACACTGCAGACAGAGTGCCTTTCAAACTTTCTTCATCCCAACTCATCATAAGAATATATTTGGAGACACATAAAAATGTATTTTTTAAACTCTCTATTTTAAACCAATTTTAGACATCCAGAAAAAGTGAAAGAAAAAAAACCAATACAGAGAATTTCCATATATTCCTTGCTATGGCCTGAATATTTGCATCTCCTCCAAATTCCTATTTTGAAACCCTTATACCCAATGTGAATGTGAAATCCTTATACCCAACTAGGAGGGTGAACCTTGGAGGTTATTAGGTCATGAAGTTATTAGCCCTCATAAATGGGATCAGTGCTCTTATAAAAGAGACCACAGAAAGCCCTCTCACCCCTTCAGTCACGTAAGGACTCAGCAAGAAGGAGCTATCTGGAACTAGGAAGCAACCTCACCAGACACTGAATCTACTGAGCCATTGTTAGGGGGCTATGGCCCCCAGTACTGGTGTTGATGTATTAAAATAGCTATTGTTAGCATTGGTGGGTGGAGATTTGGAGAAGGGAAGTTAAGCCTTCTCTAGGGAAAAGAGGATTAAAGGATCAGGGTGGGGACAGAATAAAACACATGGAAGACCAGGACAGAACAGAACAGAGGAGAGAAGGGCAGAGAAGAGAGAACAGAGGAGAACAAGAGAGGACAGAGAGGAGAATGGAGCAGAGAGGAGAAGCAGAGAGGCTGGAGGCCTCAGAGCTGCCACTGCCATGTGAGGCAGCAGGACAGGGAAGGAAGCCAACCTGTGGGCTTTCACCCCCAGCCCGGGCCAGTGAGGAGCCCAGGGAACCATGTTGGAGAAACCTGTGAGCTGTGTGAGCTTTTGGAAACGTGGTACTTGAAAACTTGGTTTAATTTTGAAACCGCAAAGCTGGAAGTCTTCTGGAAAACTGAGTTTGTTGTGTTGCCGTTTACAATGTGAGATGTCTGAAGCACTTGCTGTGTTGCTGAAGCGCTTGCTGTGTTGCTGTGTTGAGTAAGTTTTTGCTGATGCCGGGCCACTTTGGAGTTGGAGCTAAAAGAATGCCAGAGCAGTGCCTTTTGGAGAAGAATTAAGGGCACCACCCTGGTCTTCCTTGTTAGATTTAAATCTACTGCTTTCAGAGAATGATTGGCAACACCCTCTTAGCTTCTTCTGGCTTGGAGGGAGTGTAGCTGTATCTTCTGTAGAAGTGGCGACACCATCTTAAAACTCCTTCATCCAGCTTAAGGTGGGGCAGTCGCCATTTTGTGGACACACATGGCTGCTAAAGCCATGTGCGCTTGGGACTAAAGACTGGAATGTGTGGTGGTAAGATTACTAAAGGGGTTCCCTTGTACCCCCTCTGAGACTCTTGTCTTTCAATAAGTAAATTTGTTTTTGCCTCCCTCTTAAAGTTTATGTTGTCTTGCTACTGCATTCATGGGCTGGGAAGAACCTGGTGTGTGGCTGGCTTTAAAGGGCCAGCTGCTCCTGTTTGTGTTTGGTTAAGCACCCTGTTTTGTTTGTTTTCCCACCCAATAGCACCATGATCTCAGGCAAATTAGAGAACAATGAGAAATAAAATTCTGTTGTTTACAAGTCAACCAGTCTGAGGTTTTTTTTTAGAGCAGCCCAAATTAACCAAGACCCCCTCCTCCAGCTTCACCTAATGTTAATACCTCTTATATCCAAAGTGTAATTGTCAAAATCAGGAACTTTCATCAGCGCAGTACTATTAACTGAACTAAAGATACCAGGTTTCCACTAAGGTCCTTTTCTGTTCCAGGATCTTATCCAAGATTCCATATTGCATTTAGCTGTTATTCCTGCTTAATCACCTGAGTCTGTGACAGTCCTCAGTCTTGATTGAGTTAGGACACAAAAGTGACTTGACATTTTTGAGGACCATAATTATTTTCTTAAGTGGTCCTCCCTTTCAGATTGCCTGATGTGTTTTCATGATTCCACTAAGATTATATATCTTTGGCAAGAATGTCACAGCAAGGGTGTGGTATTGCCCCAAAATATGTATTGTAAATAGAAGTCTCATGAAACTGTATCTGTGCTATATGAGATAGGCTCTGACATTTTCTATTATTATTTTAAATGCTAGTTTCACAACCACATTGCCTCACAACCCTTTAATGGGTTTAAAAACATTGCCCAAGGCCTGCTATTGTCTGAGGCAGCTCCCTCCTTCAGTTCTTTAGTGAGCCTCTTTCCTTTTTCTGCCTCATAGGCACCCACTGACTGGGTATTCTTTATTCTTCTCCAACCACTTCTTCCCTATATGCCTTTAGGCTTTTTTTTTTTTTTTTGTCTTCCTCTCTTCTGTGTGTTCATACACATCAGTGAGCTGCTTTTATTTCAACTCTCCCCTCCACACCGATGACCCCATCTCTGCTCTCCCAACATGTTTCAGGCTCTGCCTTCCAGCTGCCTGCAGGAGTTTCTATGTGGATACCCTGAGGCACACAAAGCTCAACAGGACCAAAATGATAGTTTACCTCTCTCTCCCTCACAAACTAAATCCTCTTCCTTACATGTATACCTGTCAATGGTCATACCATGATGTATACCTATTTACATGCACAAAGTTCAGTTTTCACTGCCCTGCATCTGGAATGCCAGCCAGCATTCTCCTCCATTTGCTAATCCAGGGCTCCTCAAACTTGAGAGCATCACTTAGAGCTTGTGAAGGACTACATAATAGAGACTACCCCAATAGATTGCGATTCAGTCTAGAGTAGTGCCCCCAAAGTTATTTTTCTAACAAGCTCCCAAGTGAGGCTGATGCTACTTTGAGAACCTCTGCTCTGGTCATTGCACAGGCAAATTCCAGACTCATGCAACTTCCTGGGTTGGAGAGGAACAACATTGGTTCCCTGCGGGCCACTCTGGCCCTACCTACTACCTACTCAGGTTCTACCTACCCAACCTAACCAGCAGGGTCTTGCTGCAGGTTGCTGTTCCCCAAGTATAGAGTTCCATCTGTCCCGCTGCCTTCACAGGACTTGAGCTCCAGACCAGCAGACCCAAGAAGACTTATTACTTTTCCAGCCTTCATGGAGTTCTTTCTTCTGGTATTTGGTTACTGTGAAAGTGGATGACTACAATCTCCAGGTTAGTCGTACCTCTCCTACAAGCTGTGTTCGTTCCTAAGGCACCGCTTCCTAGGAAGTTACTCTAACTCTTCTCACTACAATGTGCTTGCTTCTTCCATTGTGATACCTTGCACACTCTCCTACAAAGGCGCAGGCACAGGTATGCATGCACACACACATACACACACACACACACACAAGTGCAAGCAGCGGTTTGGGGGTACTGCCTGATGCAGCTAAGTCAAAAATAAACCTAGTGGGGCTCTTTCAAGGGCCAGCTGACTACAGAGAGGCAACGGGACAGGTGTGCGGACCTTGGCTAACAAGATGGCAAGATGAGTCAAGGCAAGGGAGACATTTGGGCTCTCCTATAAGTAAATACATGTCTGTTTCAAAATCGCTCAAATAACATCCAGAGAAGAGATCACGCTGTGGTCCAGAAGGCCCAACCAAGAACTGGCTTGCAGAAAAGTCTGCGTTTCTGTGCTGGCCAGGCCCTTCGCGGCGCAGGCCTCTCTGCCTGCCCAGGCCTGGCCTGCCTACGGCAAGGGTCGGCGGTGACCCGCACTCCCGCGACCCACCGGCAAGGGTCGGCGGTGACCCGCACTCCCGCGACCCACCGGCAGGTGTCTCTTTCCTGGCTTCGTAGCCTTTTGTGAGTTCACCGAATGGAGGCCCCGGGAGGAGGCGGAGGCAGCGGCGGGTGGGCGGGGAGCCGCGCCCCCGGCCGTCCGCGTCACTTTTCTCTCCCGGCCTAGGCTTTGAAACACTTGGTGGTTGCGCGGGATCCGGCGGGAGCGAGAGGAGCTACCTAGTCACGTGGGGGAGGAAATGCCTTCCTGGCCTCCAAACCTGCCGGCTCTTGTTTTTGGAGCTTTCATGGTGTGACGAGCGAGGCCGGGAGCGCGCGGTCACGTCTGAAACCTAAGGCCTCGGTCAGTGCAGGACGGTGACCCTGAGAAAGATTGTCCTTCTTTCTCAGAAAGCGGTGAGAAAGGGGGCCTGCCGCCCGAACGCCTTTCCCTTTCGGGAAATCGGTTTCCTAACATCTTGTTTTGAAAGAGACCCATTTATTGGGTAATGATAATTGGCGGGGTAGGCGCAAGGCAAGCAGTGGCGCTCACTTTAGTCTTTAACAAATGTTTACGATACAAATGTGGGATGCTAGGCACTGGAAAGGCATTAGGTGATGATAGGGACTCAGACCTTGCCCTCATCCAGACTGCCAAAGTGTGTTTTCAGATGGCACGCTCCCCTGCTAGAGCCCATTACTTCGAACACCAGACCTGTGGAGGAGGAAATCTACTCTCATTCCAAAGCATGCAATCTGTGCTTTGGTTAGAAGAGAGTTAGCACAGGCTTGTGTTCTTTCGGCCCTTTTCACCTCATTTACTAGTTAAAGAAAACCTTTACCAAGAACTAACCTTGGGGCCGGGGCAAGTCTCTGTTCTGGGCTACAATGGTAAGATGTGTGTCCCTCTCCTTGTCCTTAAGGAGCTTGGGGGAACTGTAGGCTAGTAAAGCATAGGCAAGCAATTGTGCAGTGGTTTGGGGCCCTGATGGGTATTTATCTTGATTGCACTTATTTAGGTAGGGCACAAGAAGAAACAAGCGAGGCCAACCCACACAATGTAGATTCCCATAGGAAACCACCCTCTGGTGCTGATGCCCAGGAACACTCCTTCCTATGTCCTCTGAGGAAGTACTGGAGGCATTGCAATTTCTGATTTGGGGTCTGCTCGCTTCACAGCTCTCAGTTCTTTATGAATCCATTTCCTGGGAAGTTCCTAAGAACTAGTATCCCAGATTCATAGGTCTTCCTTCTCTTTTCATGAAACTGTCTTCTAGAATCTGGCTGATGTTGGAAAAGAGGACATTTTCATTCCTCTGTCTGCTATTAGGTAGTAGCTCAGTTTTGTTGCAATGTGATGAAGTTATGTTTTGGCTTTTTTTGATAGCTTTTTAAAATAACTTCTGAAATTTCAGAATCACAAGACTTTTCTACTTACTTGGTTAACAACTCTTGCTGTGGGCTTCCAACCTCTAATGTTTATAGGCAGTGAAACCTCATCACAGAGCCAGAGAGACAGTCACAAATTCCCATAACACACATTCAGGCCATATCTCTGCTCTTCTATCTCTGTGTAAAGACTGTGGGAGTAAATCAGAGCTGGAGATAATAGCTGGAAAGCTCTTGGAGTTCCTCCACACTGATAATTTTGTGCCTTTTCCTCCAAATGAGAAACACAGTGTCCTCTACAAGTCCTGCAATTTTTTGTTGTTGGTTTTAATTTATAAAAATACACAGACATCTGGGCGCAGTGTTCTCTGAGCTGTGTTAATACACAACATTTAGTGTTATTTTCTAAAAAGAAACCTTTGCTTTGTTGAAAAAGCTTGTCAACCTTGTTTATTCATTTGTTTGTCTGTACATTCCAGGATAATTCCTGGCTACCTAAACTGCCCTATTAGTTACAGTATGGTAATTCATTTTCTTTCTTGGCTGTTGAATGCCAAAATCATTCTTGAGACAGATGCATGTATTATCTAGAGTGATACCCAGAAAGCAACACTAAAGATTATATGTGGTGGTGAGCATTTGTAGTATTCTCTCAGGATTTCCCATGAAATCAACTCTTTTTTTTTTTTTTTTTTTTTTTTTTTTTTAAGAAACTAGGTCTTGCTATGTTGCTCAGTACTGTCTCAAACCTGCGAACTCAAGTGATCCCTAGCTTCAGCCTCCCAGGTAGCTGGGATTACAGGTGCACACCACCATGCCTGGCATGAAATCAACTCTTTTCCCTTCTTAGAGTTCTAAAACATGTTTCAGAAATGGGCATCATTTCTATAAATTGAATCCATTGTCATATTCAAAACATTGAAAATATATTCACATAGAAAGACAGTCAGGCTAAATCAAAGGTGTTTTAACAAAAAAGAGGTGACCCTGTGCTGTGGCAATCTCAGGAAATTGGGTAATGAAAGAAAAACTTTATGTATTAACTTCAAGCAATATGTTTGGATATATTGCTTTGTCCCTTATATATCCCTGACAAGTAGCTTTCTCACATCTGAGGAAACAAGCTTCTAAGTAACCACCCTTTCCAAGTCTTACATGTATTTCTTCACACAGAACCTGAGAGATCCCAATTCCCCCTTTTTTAAGCATCCACTCATTCTAGCCTGGCCAGACAGAAAAAATTTCTCCCAGGAATTAGCTCCTGTACTATTGGATTTGGCTGTCAGAGACTTTCTTTGTAGATTTGCAGTATTTTTTAATTTTTTAAAATTTATTTCATTAAGTCCTCAAAACTGCTTATCAAGTAACTCAAGTATATCAGAATGGAAGAGGGAACCAAACAGAATCCCTGTCCTTCTGGGACTGATACTCTATTGAGGAAAACAAACAGTTAAGCAAGTAACTTTTCAAGGTAATATCAAGTAACAATAAATACTATTCAGAAAAAGTAAAATAGAGACTGGAAAATAGGCTTGTTTCTTTGGGAGATAAGGGGGCTGGGTGTGAAGGGAATGTGCTCCATCTAGAGATGACATTTGAGCTGAGACCATTCCAAATTGAGGGGATGAGTCTTGTGAATGTGGAAGGGAGGGAAACACCAAAGGCCTTGCAGCTGATGTACTTGATACTTAAATATCAAAGAAGTTAGTGCAGCTTTTAGTAGAGATAGTAAGGAGGGAGAGAGAAGTTTGAGACCTTGGCGGGAATCATAATGGCTTTTTATGGTACATTCTGCAGGGTAGAGAGCAGAGAGGTGACATGATTTCAAGACCCTCCCATCTTAGTTACTGTCTTCTGTACATATTCTGTTAAAGTCTCCGTAACAATTTGTAACTTAGAACTCCCCAATATTCCAGGTGAAGCCTAACTTGCAGAATGAAGCAGGACCATTCTCTCCTTTCTTCTGGACATAATGTTCCATTTAATGTAATCTGAGACCTATTGCACTTTGGAAAGTCTTTGAGTTTGTTGTTTCTTTTGCATATTGCACTGTAAAATAAGTCCCCACCTCAGTTTCTTCCCATCTTCCCCTTCTGTCCCCTGTCCTTACAATCTAGTGTTATCATAGAGCTTCAGGAAACATCCTACAAACCAACTGCTGACTTCCTAGTAAGGTCTTTAGAGATACGTTTTGCTATTTGCTTATCCTAGTTCCATTTAAACAGGCCACATTCCCAACCTACTGAGCTATTTAGATGACTTTTAGGGTGCACTTGTGAGATATTTTCCTATTAAATTCTGTATTATTAGATTTGGCACGTTATGCCAATCTTTAAAAATATTTTTAGGCCTTGGTTCTACATCCTAATGCGTAAGCTGTTTCTTTCATGGTTGTCATCAGCAGATAACTTTGTCTTCAGGGTATCACAGCAATATGGTCTTGAGTAAGGCTGAAATGAAGAGTCTGAGTAAGTGATCAGAGGCTGCCATCCATTAACAGGGCTTTTGGGAAGTGATTGTTCAACTAGCTGCAAATCAATCTAATTTGCCCTACATCTACCCTACGTTTCTCCATTCATCTACAAGGACACAATAAAAGATTATTTTCTGCCATACTGAGAAATATACATGCTACTTTGACCTACCAGCCCAACTATGCTGTCAAAGAAATGAGTTCTACTTACACTTGGCAGTTTGTATTTTCTCTGACACCTCTCTTTTTCCAGCTGTGGTATTTTTCTCCTGGCCTGATGCTCACCTATCATCACATATTCATACATCTAAAAGCTTGCTTCCTTGTTTTTACTGTAATTATTTTGTTTTGTTATTGTCTTCCTAGATGCATATTATCTATTATGTAACTGAAAAATTGTGAGTCAACTGTGATCATTAATATCATATTTTAAGTATGCGATAAGCTACATAATCATTCAGTTTATAAAGTTTTTGACCATTCCCTACACAAATCCAGTATTTCCAAAATGAAAAACCTTTTTTTTTTTTTTGGTATTACAGACATACTTTCTAATGGAAATTTTTGTCCATACTGAATTTTCTCAAAATGTTTTCATACCTAAGCAATAACAACTGACTTGGGCTGCTTTAATTTAAATCACCAGTAAATCCGATCCCTGGCACATGATGTACTCATGCCAGGAAAGTCTTTAGCCTTAAATCTTCAGACTCAGTGAAATAAATAGCATTTTTTTAAATTGGTAGTTTATATGAAGATAAACAAAAGCAGTTTCCATCTAGTCTTTCACTGACCCTGAATTATTTTCAAGTTATCATTGTTTGTCCTTTCACAATCTCCCAGGGATCCAATTTGTTTTGCCATTCACTATCTTCAGAGTCTGGCCTAATACCTGGAATAGATGGAATGGGTGCTTAATAAATATCTCTCGAACAGAGAAATAAGAAATAAATAATGGATGTGTACAAAAATGAAACTTCATCTATTCATAAAATATTCCTAATTTCCCACAGGTTCAAGTGTAGGCATGATCAGGTCTTCCAAAAAGGCAAGAGTTTTGTGTTGGATACATAAGTAGTGTTAAAATCCTCAGTCAACAACTCTCAATCCTTTTGGACTCACATTGATCCCTTTACACTCTTAAAAATTGTTGTGAACTCCAAAGAGATTTTGCTTATATAAAACATGCCACATTAGAAATGAAACAAGTTAAATATGTATTCTTTGAAAATAATAGTAGTAGATCCATAATAGAGCAATATAAAATTTTATGAAAAATGTTTTCCAAAACAAAAATAAACTAGCGCGAAGAGTGACATTATTTAAGATTTTTGCATGCATTTTAGGATGTCTGGCATAGTAGATGACAGCTGGATCTTCATGTTTCTGTACTGGGTCTGTGGTAATAATCATGTGACCGAAGGCCTCTAGAAACCCCACAAGACACTAATGAGAGGATGAAAGTGAAAGAGGCAAATAATAAAAAGTATTATTTTGAAAATGGTTTGGGTCTGAATCCCCTGTCAGGGTTCTAAGGACACTAGGGTTCTCTAGGCTAGATCTTGAAAACTATTCTAGATAGTTACACCGTTTAAATGATAATAGCTAGTCAATTCCTAACTTTTTCTTCTCTGTCCTGAATATTAGAAAGTTCAGAGCTAAGTTCAGCAAGCAGTTCAGGCAATGATTATAGCCTGTCAAACTTTTGTCACTCTGCTCAACCGCCACCAGTTTGCTCTTTGGCTTTTACTTCCTTTTAGTGTTAATGTCTTTTGATCACATTTGTCCCCTGCATCTTTGTGAGAAATTGCTTCCAACCCTTTCTAGAAGTATGTTGGTGAGATACACACACAAACACATACCACTTTTATTTCATCTTCAGTGTCTAGGTAACACATCTCACCCATGAAGAGGAGTACTCCCACCTGTGGCCACCCTTGTTGGATCAGGTTGTGCACTTGACTGGGTAGTCACACTCTCCTGGCAACCCAGTATTCAGGACAGCCAGTCACATGTGGCTAACCTCTTTAATAGAGGAGATGTGAATATGGTAGTTGCTGTGGAGTCACCCTCCACCAGAGATGAAAAAAGCTGATTGCAGAGACAAGAAGCAGAAACAAAAGCTGGAGGAGTACTGCATGCATGCATTCCTAGTAGCCATCAGTCCTTGGGCTTCACAAGACCCTGCTTTATCAACATACTACCTTTAATGCAGAAGCCAGCACAGTTTGATTACTTGCATCAAAAAGGTCTTAGGGAGACCTTTAGACAAAGGCCTAGACAAAAGTCTAGACAAGGACCTACTGTATGTAGGTCTTAAACACATGGTTTTTCTGAAGGTTTCCACCAAGCAAAAATATCTGTCCATCCAAGGCCAACTAGAGTAGGAAATGGCATTTCCTCCAGCTTTACATCCATCCCCAGAGGGCAAAAGTACAGATGACTAGAGTTAGCAATTGTCTCTGTGGGTTAGTATTTGCTGAGGGCACACACCCAGGGACTTGAGTGACAGAAATCCCCAGGTGCCAGGGAGGAGGCTGGCAATTATGCTTCCAATCACCTGCCTATTCTCCACTTTCTAAATCAGCACTCCCCAGAGCACTGGCCCTCAATGAATGAATGGCAGGGCGACCCACTTTTAAAAGTGCCAATTTCTAGCAGCTGGAAACAGTAAACATAGAGGGAGGTGAAGACGCTGGAGAGTGGATTTCTCAACTATTTTCAAAAGTCACAAGATGCTATAAGACAGCAGGGCTGTAACGTAGCCAACCTGGCGCGCTGTGCACCTCCTGCGTCAGTGATGGTGTGATGGTCAGTCCACATACTTCCCTGGGCCTCGGTTTTTACAGCGGCAGAATGAGGAGGTAGAACTAGATGGTCTTTAATATCCCTTTCATCTTCAATGTTCAACAGTTGTTGTGAGCTGGAAAGATTTACACAGAACTTCATCTTGATTTTATTACTTGTAGTTTATCTTCTTGTGACAGGGCCAGCGGCAGACTGTGCTTATGGAAGTGGCTCTCCCTGGGATGATTTAAGAGGTACTGAGAGCCCAGAGTACCTCCTCACTGTTGTGCCACATAGGATCCTCTGCCCCTGAGCCAGACCTGGATGCCAGCATTGTGTATAGATGGTCTTAGTCAAAAGGCAAATACTTCCAAAGCCCATTGTTTCTCATGGAACATTTTAGCCTTGACTTGCCTCTGTACTCCCTCAAAATGGTACCAGGAATGGCATCCAACAGAAGCATAATGCCCAGGAAATGTCTGGACACAGTGGTAAATAGGCATGGGCAGTAGAGTGTGCAGAGTAGGCCATGAGTAGCAAAGAGCTCTGAGGGCCAGATGAGGAACCAGCTCTGAGTCACTTGCACTTACTTAGATACCTACTTATAGACGAACAGCTTGACATTGTACCATTTTGCCTTATCTGCTTCTTTTCTCAGGGTGCCTTGCAGAAAGGATAGTTTCTGATCACTCTTCAGCCTCGCCTGCAGGTTCTATTACCTGCAACATGGTAAAGGAAAGATATGGGTACTCAACACAACGCAGCCCCTTCCATGGCAGGGACTTCCAGCTACTTCCATAGCTGGGTAGTGGAATGTTTTTCCTTTTCCACCTAGGCTGATGACCAAGGAGCCATGGGTCTGCTACCACACTCACCTATACAACAAGGCTTAAGTATCTGGTTGTAATAAGGGCCATTTTGGTAGCCTCAGTTCTTAACCTATAGAGAGAGGATAACCAGGAAAATAACTTCCTATGCCTGTAGGGTATTTTTAAAATCAATATAACTGTACGAGGTTCAGAAATAAATATCCCATAGCATTGTGACACAGCATCTTAAATATTCATTCTCTCTATATTCCCCTGGAACACAAGTAGAACATTATGTTGGGAACCAAGCTTTCTACTGACTTTCTTAGAAGACTGGGTTTGTCAAATCTTTATCTCAGTGTGAGAATAGGGTTGTGTTCTGGTGACATATGAGTGTACAGAATAATTAGTATTAAACATAGTAATTGAAACAAAAAATATCCTTAGTGGTATGGTAAAATCTTCTGAAAATAAACTATGGGAGGAGGTTAACAGTACCAGGTTTTGTTTGCTGAGGATAAACAGGAAAGAAACACACATACTGCTGGACCATAAATGTTCCACCACTGTTACCACACAGTACCCCTGTTAGTCTCCAGAGTACACACCTTCTAAGAATTCCCTTTTTTCCCCCAGGATGTTCTTCATAGTCGAGCAGACTTCTGGGTGTGTGGCTAGAAGCCCGTTAAACCTTCAAGTTGAATCTGTCTTGTCCAGCCATCCTCGGTATTATAGTATCTTTCCTTTATAGAAAAATGGGAATTTGGGGGATTTAAAAAAAATCCTACAGTGTTGTCCACCTGTAACAGCCTAGGGCCCAGGAATTTCCCCAATGAGCCACAAGGAGACTTGGGATAACTGGAGACAGCAGCAGCTCCTTAAGTGCCTGGTCCTGGTTTAAGAATTCAGAAACTGTAGCTAATGAGAGAGCTCAGTAACATCCTGGGGAGTAAAGATGGGCAGATTATGTGCCTGGTGAAGTACAAATGTGGGAGAATCCTGACCATATACCCACCGGTTAGCCTTCCAAACAAGGTCTCCATTCAGTCTGCTAAAGTCAAACCACTGGTTATATATCATAATAGGATTTTTCAGCGAAGTGGGTATAGGTTTGAGTCCTGGGTCTGCCAAAAGGAGCTGTGTGACCATGCCTTGTCACCTAGCCTATCCAAGTCTCGGGGTCTTCATGCTAAAGTAGGAATAATACGGACACATGTGCCCTCAATCTACCCAGTCTAAAAGGCAGTTAACAAGACCGTTTGGTCATCACTTCAGTGAGCAGAAACCCACACACTTGCCTTCACTGGCATAGTTTTTCAGGCCACCCTATCTTATCCCTGCGCAAATACCAAATTCCACTCTGAAGGACCCTCCCATCCACTAGAGCCAACTTGCTCCTCGGTTCCCTAATCTCACCCTCCGTCCGATGTGCGCCTTCATTTTCCTCTGGAAAACAAAAAAGCACCGATCCTTTTATACTGTGCTGAAATTCCGTTGCAGAATCGTCCTGTAACTGAGAAGAAAAGCAGAGGGCGCTGCCCCGGGGGCGCGAGCCTGGAGGCACCCGCCGCTAAGTACGCGCGCGCCGCGCTTTCTGGGCGCAGAGGCCAGGGGAGCCCCAGGGGCGCGGCCCCCACTCGAGGGTGGCCGGGCCGGTGCGACTGGCAGCAAACTTTTCGCGTCTGAATTTCTGACCGAAAGCCTAGGAACCACAACCTACCCAAAACTGCGAACAACGAAACGAGGGAGCCGCCCGCAGCCCTGGGGGCCGGGGAAGTAAGGGGGTGGGGAGAGCAG
>PVHY01016580.1:0-33112 GCA_004024945.1 Uropsilus gracilis
CAAGAGTTAGGCGGAGACTGATGAATTTTGAAAACCATATATCCTTGCTGAACCTATACCATTATAAAACATCAGAACATTTCATCATCCCTAAATTCCTTCAGCTCCTTCCCAGATTACTTCCATCTTGATTCCAAATGAAACAACTCTTTTGATTTGTCTCACCACATATTTTATTAAACTGATTTAGAAATGCACAACATAATGCAAATTTGGTTACTGGTTTTGCTTGTTCAGCATAATGGTTTTAAATCCACTCACGTTATAGCACATAACTGAAGCTGTTCTCCCTTTTGTTAATGGAGTCTTTAATTGTACAGATACATAGTGATGTGTAAATTGATTTTCCTCTTGATGGATATTGAGTTATTATGAATAAGTCTACTGAGATTTTGTTTGTACATCTCCCGGTTGGAAAAAACTAAGGCTGCAATCATTCACAAGTGAGTCAAATATTTAACTTTCAAAGAAACTACTAATAATATTCCAAAGTGCTCTACCATTTCACATAGCAACTGGAAATGTGTTAAGATTCTAGTTGCTGCATACCTTCCTGATATTTCATCTTGCCTATATTTTTAACTGTGTCCTTTCTTGTGGAGATTATAGTGGTATCACAAGGTAGTTAAATTTTGCATTTCCCTGATGTTTAAAAGTGTTATGCATTTTTGCATATAATTTCTGGCCATGGGCATGTCTATCTTCATGAAATGTTTGTTCCAGTATTTTGTTCCTTTTAAAATGGGTAGTTTTCTTTACATGTCAGAGTTCTTTGTGGGTGGGGCATACGTGTTTCATCATATATATATATGTTATATGTAATGAAAAATTATATATATATATATAAAATGACCTCTTTTTTCCAGTTCCTGGATCGACTAGTCATCTTCTTAGCAGAAACTTTTGATGAAATAAAAGTGTAAGTGTTGATGATATCCAATTTGCCTTTATGTATTTTTCATGATTAGGACTACTTTTACTTTCTCTAAGAAACCTTGCCAAAGGCTAAGCTTGCAGAGCTAATTCCTCAAGTTTTCTGCAAGAAGTTAGGCTTAGATTTTTACCCCTCATTAAAAATTCATCTGACATCAATATGAGATATTATATAAGATATTTTGTGTTTGAGATAAAATAAATTTCATATAATTTCCCAGTATGAGATCCAAATATTCCAATACCACTTACTGAATGACCTCTTTTCCCATTGAATGGTTCTGGTGTCATTTTTGAAAAATCGATTTGTTGCATAAATGTGGACTACTGCTTCTATCCTGTGGCTAAAATTCAAGTAATATGTTTAGCTGACCTATATCTTTCCTTCCAAGTATCATCATTTTACACTGTCTGAAAATAGTTATTTTGAGTTGGAAACTATAATATCCCTTCCCCTGTCAGGAAAGAACAGATTTAGAAAGAGAAAGTCAGTATGGAATAGTTGTGTTCAACAATACCATTGATCAAGTAGATATAACTGATACCTACATACTTTACCAACACTATCAGACTACACATTCTTCTCAGGTTGACACAAAATATTCACTATGATAGACTATATTCAAGGCCATTAAAAGTAAATAGCATATGTCAAAGAAAAGAAACACAATTACCACAATATATATGCTCTAGAAACAAAGAAGAATTAAACTAGAAATCTAACAGGGAAAAAGATGACAAATGCCAACATATTTGTAGATTAAATAACACATTTTTAAATAGTGCATGGGCCAATGACAAAAATCTCAAGAGAAAAAGTACTTTTGACTAAATTAAAGCAAAGATAAAACATTGAAATTTGTGGGATGCAGCAAAAACACTGAATAGAGAGAGAAATATATAGGAGTGAACGCGTACACTAGAAAAAGTTATAAAACCAATGATATGTTTCCATTATAGAAGGTTCAAGATTCAATAAAAGCAATCACTTTCTTATATCATGAAGATAAACAAGTGAAATTTGAGATAAAAGCTCAATGTCATTTGCATTAACAATGCCCCCTAAATACTTCCCTATAAATCTAATAAAATATACAAGATAAGCTACATTGGGCCAGGCATGGTGGCACGCACCTTTAATTGCAGCCTACGAAGTATGAGGCTGAGACTGAAATCATTTGAGTCTGTGGGTTAGAGGCCCACCAGGAGCAATGTAGCTAGACCTAGTCTCATAAAATAGCTGGGTATGGTGGCATATACCTGTAATCCTAGCTACTTGGGAGGCTGATGCTGAGGATTGTTTGAGTTTGTGGTGCCCCAGGCAAATGTGAACCTGCGGTTCTCTGGGCAACAAAGTGAGACCTGGTCTCAAAAAAAAAAAAAAAAAAGATACATATGAAGAAAACTAGAAAACTTATGAAAATCATCAGAGTTGAACAATTTAATGCATAAAGAAGAGCATCAAGGACCATGTACATGAGAAACATTTTTAAACATTAAAATAATGACCGAATATACTAAGAAAAAATAAATACATAAAGATAAATTTCATATTCATAGATGGAATTATCAGGATGTCAGTTCTTCACAAGTTGCTCTTTAGATTCAAAATAATTTAGCCAAAATCCCAGTAAGGTAAAACTAACTGATTGCAAAATTCATATGTTCTGCAAAATACTCAGAAGAGTCAATTCAATATTGAAGGTGAAATATACATAGGAAAAGACTACTTGAATTCAAACTTATTAACAACTGTGCTCAAGACAATCTCGAATTGGGAAAGTATACATAGACCACTGGACAGAGAAAAGAGAAAGAGGGTATAAGACCAGGCATGGTAGAGCATGCCTGTAGGTGGCAGCCTAGGAAGCCACAGCTAGGGCAAGGGATCATGGTTTGAGTCCTGCCAGGAGCATGTAGTTAGACCTAGTCCCAAAAAAATAGCTGGGCGTGGTGGTGCGCACCTGTAATCCCAGCTACCTGGAAAGCTGAGGCTGGGGATTGCTTGAGTCTGTGGTACCCTGGGCAATGTGAACCTGCGGTTCCATGGGTAAAAATAGTGAGACCTAGTCTCAAAAAAAAAAAAAAAAAAAAAAAAAAAAAAAAAAAAAAAAAAAAAAAAAAAAAAAAAAAAAAAAAAAAAAAAAAAAAAAAAAAAGGAGAGAAAGAGGGTATAGGTACAGACTCACGTAAGTTTAGTCAATTATTCTTTGACAAAGGAACAAAGGTGACACAAAGGAGCAAAGGCCATCTTTTAACATATAATGCTGGCACCACTGAGCATCAAATTGTAACAAAGTAAGTAGATGCAGATCATAAAATTACACAGTTCATAAAATTAGTGCAAAATGGATTACAAGCCAAACTGTAAAACTCAAAAATACAAAACATGTGTAATATAGAAAACAGTCTAGGTGACCTTGCATAGGTGATTTTATTTTGATATAATACTTAAGGCGCAGTTCATGAAAGATGGAATTGATGAGCTAATCTCAATCTCTGCAAATACAGTATTAAGAGATTGAGGCCCAACCACATGCTCAGTGAAAAAGCTATTAAAGAGCTGTTTTCAAAAATATACATAGTGCTCTTTAAACTATTCAGCAATGAACTAACCAAATTTAAAATAAAAAAAGAGGCAAAAGGCTTTAGCAGACAGTCGACTGAAGAAGATACACATATGACAAATAAACATTTCAAATATTTCACATCACATTCAGGAATAGGAAACTAAAACAACACCGAGACCCCACTATGCATAAAAATTGAATATCACAAATTCAAAACCCTGACAGCACCAAATGTTGCTAAAAATGTGGAGCAACATGAACTCTCAATCATTACTAAGTGATGGCAAAAAGATAGGCAATGTCTGGAGGATAGTTTGGCAGGATACAAAGACATACTCTTACCAAATTATCCATCAGTCATGCTCCTTGATATTTTTCCAAAATGACTTGAAAACTCAAGTATGAAAAGTTGCACACCAATGTTTATAGCAACCTTTCTTTTCTTTGTGTATTGTCACAGCTTGTCAGCAGCCAAGAGGTCTTACAGTATGTACATGGATAAATAAAAAGTGTAAATCCAGACAATAGAATGTTACTCAGCACAAAGCAGGAATGGCTGTGAAGACTTGAGTATAGGAGGAAGAAAGCTAATTGAAAAAGGGCAAAGCACAATATAATTCTAATGCAGTGGCAGGCTGAAAGAGAAAGACATGGAGTAAAGAGATGAGTGACCCCAGGGGGTAGTAGAAAGGGAAGGCTGGATAAGCAAAGTGCAGAGGATTTATGAGGCACTGAAACTGCTTTCTATACTACCATGTAAATAGGTGCCATTCTACATCAATCAGAGCTCAGCAAATACTCTACCAAGATGTGTCACAGTGATGAGTCAGTGTAGGTTCTCCATGGTAACCGATGTGCCACCTGGTGCTGGATGCTGATAGTGAGAGAGGCTTCGCCTGTGTGGGAACATAAGTATGTGGGAAACTGCTATATGCTGTGAGCATAGAACATATCTAAAAAATGAAGACAGTAGTTTTAGAAAGATACATATGATGGATTGTCCAAATTTATAGTTGTTCATGAAAACACAGAAGCTTCCCTGTGGTAGCTAGAAGTGGAATTCTCTTATGAGATTCTATAGGCAGGAAAGCTATAATAAAAGAATAAGAAGGAAAGCAAATCAGGATCTCATAGCCTATATGTAAAGTAATTTGAAGTGGCAAGAATAAAGGGGCTGTCATAAATGTTGGCCAGTGTGTGACCAAAAACTAGGGAAGAAATAGATGGTCAAGTGGAAAAGTAGGTCAAGAAGTATAGTCTCAATTTATATTCCAGAGACAAAGAGAGCTATGAGTTGCTTTTAGCAAGGGAATGATAACAAATGTGTGCTGAAATTAATTATGTTTAGGAATATAATTAATGAAGAGCATGTTAGATGAGGAATAATGCAAGCAAGTTCCCTGGGAGGAAGCTAACTCATGGAATGGACAGGGATGATAAGGTTTGGGATATAGAAAGAATCATCCCTACGAGCCTCAGTGTGAAGGCATCTCAATATGACCTAGAAAGTATATGGCCATGTCAATAAATTTGCATGTGATGTGGGTATGCATGGGAGACAGAAGAGGGAAAAGGGGTCTTAAATAACTAAATATATCTCAGCAACAAAGAATGGAGAAGGATCACATACAATAGTCTGCTGCTAGATGAACACATGAGTTGCTGGATTTATATATATTTTTTGAGCCATTGAAAATAGAATGGTAATTGGAATTGTGATGAAGGATACGATGAAATCTAGAGAGAGGGTCCAGGGAGAAAAGATTGGAGATCAAAACAAAACCTTGAAGAATTCAGCATCCAAAGTGCATCAGAGAAAAGTAAGCAACTAGAGCAGGTGGTGACAAGCCAAGCATATGTGATACTACTGAAATGAGGGAAAGAGGGCTTCAGTCTTGGAGGGATATTTGGCAGTACTGAATACCTGGAGAATTCAAACCAGAAGAACTTCAAAATAAAATTGTCCAACATGCACCTTCTGAAAATGAAATAAATGAATGTTTTTCCAACATAGAAAAGATGAAATAAGAGGATGTGATTTCATGCTATTATAGACTTGTCAACCTTCACAGTATTCTTTTTCTTTTTTCATGTATTAGTAAATAGGAATATGGTTTATTCAGATTTATTGACACATTTCAAATTTCTGAGCAAATCAATAATTTGCTATGAATGTGAAGACATATTGATACCGGTTTTGTGTACTTCAGAATTAACTTGTGGGGTCACCCCTGACCTGAGGTGAGAACAGTAATGTGTACTCTGAGTCTGTATATATTGACAACATTCAATAGATCAAGATGTAGACATCAAATAATTTATTTTCATGGCACAACCTTTTGCCGAATGGAAGTAATCAGCTGTAAAGCCATTTATATCATAATTTTCAGATGCAGCTTTTCCTGTGACTAGGTCACACATTCTAGTAGGTCACACACTGTAGATCTCTCTCTCTCTCTCTCTCTCTCTCTCTCACACACACACACACACACACACACACACGCGCGCGCGCGCGCGCACTTTTCCATGCTGCATCCACTCCATTTACCTGGGGCCAGTCCTGCATGAGAGGGAAGCTTGTTCAAGCCACAGCTCCCAAGGATCACGGCCAACTCAAGAATCACACAAAGCAAGGCCCTCCTGCACAGAAGCATGGGTTTTAGCCTTTAATCATCACCCTTATTCTTTAAGGACCTGACTTGATGTCACCCTGTGTCAAACCAGCACTTGTTGAGTAACGAGCACTCTGGCACCCTGGTTTTAGCAAAAGCATCAGTTTCTGTGGAGGTTCTGTTTCTTAGAAATGCTCCACAGAGGTCTAGAAGAGGCTCCTGTCTGTAATTTTAAACTTTCTGACCTGAGTTATGACTAAAGTATCGAATCCACCAGCATAAGTGGTGAATCTTGTTTTCTGGTCAGGGGTCCATTTCTGCAAACGTGACCCTTTGTCACTCTCCTGGGATCTGTGTGTTGACTGCATCTCCAAATGACTGTTTTAGTCAAGCTCACAGAATAGTGAGGGAATAGACACTTGTTTCTGGAAATCATGGATGTTTACGCATATGAAAAGAAAGTAAAGCAACCAAAATATCTTTGGATAAAATGTAGGAAGGGTCAAAAATTTGGGATTGGATCGTGAAGAAAGGCCACTCCCCAAAACAAAGTGCTTTTTCCAGAAAATCAAAATAAACACTCGATCCTAATAACAGAGTGTGTATCTTCAATTGCCAAGTCTGTTTCAGACAGAATTCATCTACTTGGAAAATCAGTGGTGACCAGTAACTTCCCAACACACTTAGAACATTGCGATGCTGAAGGCAAATAGCACATGAGCTCCAACTATTTCACGTGAGCAGCTGTATTTGAGCATCATTCACTCAAAATCCTCCTCCTTATAACACTCAGCTTGAATGGGTGGAGCTCTTTCATGAGGTGGCAGAACAGCCTGTAAGGGTTTTCATCAGACACATGCTGGGGCCACCCTCAGAAGGCCACCCTCACCACAGATTTAGTGCAGAAAGGGTAGGTTCCTGCTTTAAAAGTGCAGGCTCCCTGCACTTGCGGCCATTTGGGATCACCAACCAGAAAGAGGACTGTTCACTGCACCCACCTGCTTTATCATCTAGGCTTTTAATCACTTTATCAACGGTGGTAATGTGGGTCTTATTTAGCTGAGAGAAACTTGATTACAGGGATACCATGCTGTGCTCACTTCCACTTGTTTAAGTAAATGAGGAAGCTGGCACATAATCCTAGGAGAGCATGGCCTTTTAATTCCACTCTTTTGTTGTCTGTGAGGTTGCATATGTGGGAGGTAAACTGATAGAAATGTAGATATCTGCTGCAGGGAAGGAGGGAAGGAAGAAGGGAGGAAGGGAGAAAGAGAGGGAAAGTAGATGGATAGATAGATGGATAGGTAGGTAGGTAGATAGAGAACAGACAGGAGACAGACAGCAGACAGACAGATAGCAGACAGGCAGATGAATTCAGTTATCTAAGAATTTGTTTGAATAGGAAACTGTTGACAACTTACTTACTTGGGTCACACATTGCATTAGGCAAAGAAAATGCAAAGAAAAAGTATGTTTTTTCCACACACAAAAAAAGCTTCACAGGAAAAATAAGGTCATGAACATTAATCAAAAACTCTAATGTGGTATAAAGGACCATAAATATAGTATAATGCAATTTGATCGCTAATATTTGGAGGTGGATTTACAAGGTGATGTAGAAGAAGCAAAAGGCAATATTTATCACTGAACATTTAGGTGACATTAACCTAAGGCATGTTGGTTCCCTTTTAGAAGTAAAAAGAATGATAGTGGGGGGTGGTTCAGGAGTTGTTCCATTATTTTCCTTTTCATTATAGGGTTGTTTATTTTCTTGGATGACCTTATATGTCTCAAGCTAGAGAGAGGTTGTTAGACAATCATTGAGTATCAGCAGCAGATCTCATAGCCACAGACATGAAATACAAGCTACATTGAATCACATGAACTCAGTGTACCCACACTTTGACACCTGTCCTGGACACCCACATACCGTCACCTTCACATAGGCGTGGGGGGGTGTCCCCAGATGCAAGCCCATGCCAGTGAGACAGTATCAGCTTTGATTCTGGACAGGTAAGCCTCAAGGCCTCATCATGATTCACCAAGTGCAAGAATACTGGCAAATGGGATTGCAGGCACAGACTCCAGGCTCATGGAATGGTGCAAGAGGGCATAGCCACATCCCGAACAAGTTGACCCTCCGGCCCCTCTGGTGCTTTCAAAGACAACCGCAGACCCAACTGCTTCTGGCCATCTGGGCCTCTGGCCTCTCTGGGCCTGAGGAGTTCAGGACTCCACAGTTCAGAGAATATCTACTCTCTACTCGCTGAGTGCATGTGCTTCGTATGTGTCTGTGGGGGCAGGAGAGTAGTGGGGAAACAGGGAGTAGAAGACTGAATGTCCAAACTTTAGCCACCAGTTTACTTCCCCTGGCAACCAGCCCCATCCAGAAGTCACCTCCAGGATTCCCAGAGCTCATCTCACCCACACAATTATCACACCTGTCCTAATCTTATCCCAAGAAATTCCAGTGTTTTAAGGACTTTGAGTCAGGAACCTTGAACAAAGACCAACTACAGACGGAAGGCGTGTTTTGTTTTTCTAAATGGTCAAATGCATATTTCTTGTACATGATGTCCCAATGCCTGATTTACTGAGTTATATGAACTTAAACTTGATCTTCAAACCAAGCATCAGACCCATACATATTTCATAGGGATCAGATGTGTTGTATTCCTTTGCAGAAATCACATAGTGGGTTAGGATCATGGTCACTGGGAAAAGCTTGCACTCTAACATCTTGGCAATTGGCGATGAGATGGTGTTGGTATTCCGTGTTGGTGCAAAGCATTGATGAGTGTGAGGGCTGAACTGAGAATCTCCCCTTCACAGAAGTGGTGACATTTAGTGGGTGTGGTGAGTCAACAAGAATTGTAGCTGCCATTTCCATTAGAGTTTTTGTTACTTGGTTTCTTCCTTCTCTTGGGTTTGGACTGGGAAACTACAGATTGAATGAAGAGTTAGGAAAACAGTGAGTCTCTAAAGTTTGACATGTTGCATTGCAGGAAGAAAATCTCTCACATTTATCAAATTGTCTCGTTGGGATAATTTTAGCTCCCTAGGATGAGTTTGCTGGCAAGAGAAGCACACTGCCAGCTGCACCGCTTTCCTCATTGGTGCCCTACTGGAGGAGTGCAGGAGATGCCTGTCTGTTGGCCTCCACTTCAGTGAGCAAAGAAGAAATGCAGATGGGAGCCAGCTTCTCAGAAACCATGAAACCGATGACCGGCTACGGTCCAGGTTTCTGAACTAACTGGGTTGAAGACAAATCAAAACCAAATGGCTCTTGCTGTAAAATGGAATCTATTTGTGCATTTGGGAGTTGATTAAAGAAAATCAGAATGCTTCAGAGCTGCCCAGGATGCCAACCTGCTTTGCATTTGGGTAAGGTCCTGTTAGGATGGAAGGTGAATACAAGTTCACAGGGACCATGGATCATATCTGTTTTGATTCTGTTGTAGCTTCATAACTAGCACCTGGGATCTGCCTGCTGATTTGTGCTGGATAAGTGATGCAAATGGCATGTCTACTCCAACAAACTTATCATAAAGAGTTTTGTTATCTTGATGTTATAACGCTAATGACTGGATATTCAAAGGAGAACATGTGTGATGGAGAAAGGAGCCTGGGCCTCACACATCATCATGACAGTGTATAAAGGCTGTATCTCACCAGGGCCTTTTATAGGTTTGCGGCCACAGAAACCAGCTTCCCAAATATATGCTAAATATATGCTAAAGGACAATATTGCATTTGAGGGGAAATTTGTTACGTGCAATGTTCACTATTTCACATACAAAGAGATGTTTTCTAGAGAGCCAGCACACACTTAAAAAAGCCAACAATGGCTGTGGGCTGGCCTCACAGATCAGATCGCTATCAATCTCTCCCATCTCATTTTCTTCTTCATTCCACACGTGACTGCTAACACCGATGCAATAGAAAGAGTCACAATGCATCATGGGCTTGCAGGGAGCCCAGGAACAGTGCACCGCCGGCCATGTGCAAAACTGGCCACCACATGCTGGTCTAGCCATCACATGCAAGGCATGCAGGCCGGATAGAGGGTTCAGGAAGGGGCCCACCACTCCAAGCAGCCAGCAGATTTAATGTTTGACAAAGTCCTCCATAACTCTTCTGCTAAGCGGTCATTCCAGAGATAAAATCTTAGCACTCCCTACATCGCAGCTGGGGCCCGAGGGCTCAGCGTGGGTGCTCGTGATGTTTATGGGCCACCATGGCGCCCTCTGCTTCAGCGATAACACTCCTGCCTCTTAATGTCTCGGCAGTTATTTTTTATGACCTGCTTGGATAATATTCTATTTGCTGTTGCTTGTTATCCCGAGCAACATCACAGAACTTCCTTTTCTTACCAGGAGAGGATCAAGTGGGCTGGTTTGTGAGCCAGTTTCATGGAAAACAAAGGTACGGCTGAAACCAGGGGGTAGTGGAATTGGCATAGGTGGGGGGGGGGTGTGTTCCTCTGAGTTGTGACACTACGGTTAGTTTTTTGGGTTTTTTTTGAGATGAGGTCTCGCTATTTCTGCCTGTGGAATTGCAGGCTCATATCGCCCGGGGTACCACAGACTCAAGCCATCCCCAGCCTCAGCTTCCCAGGTAGCTGGGTTTACAGGCATGCACCACCATGCCCAACTATATATTTTTGGAGACTAGGTCACACTACATGCTCCTGGCGGGACTTGAACAGTGATCCCTGGCCCCAGCCATGACTTCCTAGGCTGCCGCTTACAGGCATCTGCCACCATGCCCAGCCCACACTATGGTTGGTTATAGGGGCTTGGGGACACGCTCTCCTCTGTCAGGCTCATTCAATCCATCGGAAGGCTGGTGACATCACAACACTGCTGACCATTCCTCCTTCCCCAGGTCTTTGAGGTGCCAGCCTTCCAGGCCCAGCCATGCCACGGACGCTTCATTGGAAACCTCCATCTGCACGTGCATCCATATTTGCCTCACACATCACTTCTTAGGAACAATCTGGGCTCACTGTCCACTGAGATGGTGGAAGTTCTGAAGACCATAACTTTGCTCCTGGTGTCTTGGACGGTCTGGGTGACGAGCTCGAACGCTACTCACACTCACACTGCTCACACTCACACACGGTGCTGTTCCGTTGGACTGCACAGCTCTCGTTCACTCTGATGCCCTTGACCAGGGCAGGCCTGTCAGCTCAGGGGAATGCCATGGAATTCCAATCAAAGCTTCATCCACCTTCCACACTCCACAGGGAGATTTGATGATCACAGCAGTTATGGCTGCGGGCATGAAGGTCAGGTTACCGCAGAGTTGGGGGATCACAATCATCAATTCATAGCTGTTTACTAAAGGCCTCCCATGCAAGATGTGTGTGTATGTGCGTGTGTGTGTGTGCGTGTGTGTTACCAAACTAAAATAGCCTTGACCAACATGGAAAGCCTCTGGAAGACAGAGCCTGAGTCCTGCCTTGCTGTGAGGTAGTCAGATGAAGGAAAAGGCAGAGGTGCTATCACCACACGGAAGTGAACAGCAGTAGGAGAAGGTAGCATGTCCAAGGACCCCAAGAGACACAGCAAGATAGCAGAAACAAGTTGCTGGGCCCAGCAGTCACCCTGTGAGGGAGGAGGGTGCATTGAGGGAACACACTCCCAGCACCAGCCACCCATTAGAGCCACACACTCAGCCCCTGCTGGTCGGGATCATCCCTGCGCTAACCTAGGCAGTCAGAGCCAGTGGCTCCAAATGGTATCCTTTTGACACCCAAATAGTTCTTTCCACGTGGCCTCAGGATGTTGGGCCCAGGTATCGTACCCAGGCCATGTACCCCATAATAAACAAGGCTGTGACTCCGGAGTGACTGTCTAGACCTGTCTGGATAATATTTTCCTAAGAGGTTCTCAGAGTCTCTGTATCAAGTTTGTGAAAATCCACATGCCCTGAAATTGCCCTTTATTGGCTGAACAAGCAATCGGAACCTTTATGTAAATGTGACCTTTTGGGAAGTGGAAGTGCAGGAGAGACCATCCGCTGTCCTGGGGTATTTGCCTACACGTCTCTCGAATAAAGGAGCCAATCTGAGCCAGGAGAGCCCATATAATAATCAGAATCATCAGTTTCATTGTGCCGGGAGTATGTGTGTGAATGATATTTTTCTATCATTTCATTTGTCTTTTTGTATCATTATATTTTAAATGTCTCCACTTACAAACCTTTAATCAAATTCCAGTTTGGAGGTGGTTATTCTTGTGGCATTCAGCATTCTTTGTGGTTTTCAACAGAGCATTTTATCCGCTTAGCTTAAAGTGACTATGTATATATTACAAAGTCAATTTGTCAGCTTCAGTGGCACTTGTCATTTAGACGATGTTCCGGGATCCGTTTCTGTTTTGTTCTTTTGTTTATATCACTGCACTTGTCCACGTCGGAGTCTGTAGGTGGTGTGATCTCTGTGGCACTCTGCAGAGCTACCTGAGACATGCCAGATACACAGTGAGCTGGCTGTGGTGTCTCCAGCCCAAGACACGCTCCAACAGACCCCAGACCCCTTGCACTCCAGCAGCTTAGAAACAGCTCCATGAGTCAGCACAGAAGGCGGCAACTCCCGCAGCCCGCTGGGGTGGGCAAGTGAGAAATGGGCAAGGAGCCTTGGATTCGCTGTTACTTTGACTGTGTGGCCTTTTGTGGTTGCAACACAATGTGTAGAAGTTGCCCAGACTTAACCAATGACCACAACATGGTTTTTCAGATGACCCTTGTCATCCAGCAGCTGTTAGACTACTGTTCGGAGCTGCAGTCATTGGTTCAAAAGTGAATCATCCTACGAGAAGTCTGAGTCCTGCCAACATTCTTGTCATGGTTCTTTATGATGGTGTCACTATTTGGTGTCTAAGTATTTAAATGTGTGAATATGTTTGTGTCGTGTGTGTCTCTGTGTGAGTGTGTTTGCATGTGTATATACAGTTGCATATAACCGTGCATGTGAGTATGAGTGCATCTCTGTGTAGATGTACGTGTGTATGTGTGACCATGGGTGATGTGTATACGGGTGCATGTCTGTGTGTATGTGTGGTGTGCATGTCTGTGTGTATGTGCATATGCCTGTGATGTATGTGTCTATATATCTGTATGTATGTGTCTGTCTGATGTGAATGTGTGTATCTGGTGTATGTGCATATCTATGTGTTCCGTGTGTCTGTCTGTGTCTGTGTGGGTATGCATGTGTGTCTGTGATGTGTACCAGAACTGGAATCCCCTCTTCCTGATCTTGGAAACTGGCAAATTTTAAATGAAGGTGACCGCCTCAAGTGTATTAGTTCCTGATTGCTGTTATAACAATTGACCACAGATGAAGCGCTAAAAATAAGAAACATTGATTATCTTATCAAAATGGGTCTCAGGGACTAAAATCAAAGTGTTGACAAGGACAAGTTCTTTTGGAAGTTTCTAGAGAAGCATCCAGTCAGCCTTCCCCTCCTATGGCATGCCCCATCCCTGGGTGAGGGGTGTATCATTCTGGCCTTGACTTGTATTGTCCCCAGCCCTTCTCTGCCCAGGACCCTACAGCCTTGCTCTCACCTGAGCACCCCCTACCCTGTATATGCTGTCCACTCAGACAGGGCAGGTAGACCACACCTCAAGATCTTTGATCATGGCTGTAGCTTCGTTTTGCCTAGGAGAGGCCTCTTGACAAGGACTACCATGCCTTTTGGGGGGAATTATCCCAGGCAGCAGATAAAACATAGTTTTGGGAAAGAATAAAATACCCACTGGCTCACACGGTCACCTTCCTGCAATCTGTGAGGTACCTACAACTGTCACAGCAGTGGAGCCCTGTGTCAACAACTCCCTCCCCCTCAATCTCTTCCTTTCCATTTACAAAGCTTTAGAGTAATAAACCAACACATATTTTTAAATACAATAATTCGTTATTGCTGTCATGTTCTAAGCCAAGATACTCTCCCCAATTCACCTTCCAAAATTCAACTTTCCCTTGAAGACTAACTCCAAAGTGCCTTATGCTACAGAATAGCCTTCATACATCACCTTTTCCTGCTTGCATTTATTCTCCAGTCAACCAAGTCACAGCTGCTGACTAGTCTGTGCTCTTCAATGATGCTGCTTATGCCCATATATTTAAATGTTCTTGGTGTAAAAATTGATGTCTTTTTTTTTATCTCTTTTCTCCTGTCTAAGAACCAGGACAGGGAAACGCACCCTCTCTGTGTCTGTGAGTTATTGCTTTGAGTCTCACATAGACGACTGGAACAAAACCCACTTACTTCAGCAGAAACAAGCGAGCATCGTGTTTCTGATCGATTAGCTTTAGGGTCCCAGAAAATCCGCTAAGACTCACAGATCCGCCATTTCTTTACTCCAAAGTACAGCAACACTACAGACACGGACACAGCATAGTGAAGGGCATGTCTTTGCTGCCTCAAAAACAGATCATCATCGCAGAAGAGGGATCCCTGAGACAAACCAAGCACACACAGTAGCTACCGAGCTGGCGTTGACCTGGTCACGGAGATATCCAGTGGAAAAAGACAAGACTCTTCCACATACAGCATTGGGAACGCTGAGCTGCTGCCACCTGACACTTGCAAACACAGCGTGAAGTTAGACCTGAAACCATAAAACTCTTGGAGGAAAACAGGAAAAGCCCCTTGCCATGGGTCTCGGCCATACATTCTTGGATATGACACCAAAAGCTCCTAACAAAGAAGCCAACATAAACAAGCGGGGCCACATTAAACTACATGGAGCTCCTTGACAGCAGATATAATGACCGCAAGGTTTTATGGTTGCAAAGGTGAAGTGACACAACATGTTTGCGAGCAATCTCTCTGTGAAGGGGTGAAAATCCAAAGCATGGGAGGAACATGGGCAGTTCAGCAGCAGAAGTCAACATGATTCAAATGTGGGTGAGGCATCTGAGTAGGAATTTTCCCAACAGAGATAGACACATGCCAGTAGTTATAGTACAAAGGGCCCTTGTCACTAAGCACCAGGGCAATGGAGCCCTGAGAATTATCACCTCATATCTTGTAGGATGAGTGTGGTCAGAGGAAGTCTGGTGCAGATATGGAGGAAAGGGACCGGCTGCATGTCTATGACACACCTGTAGATCAGCATAGAAAACACAAAGAAAAATATCCAAGAAGATCCTCAAGAAAAATATTTAAGAAGATCCAACAACCCAGTTTCTGGGTTGCATAGAAGACATATGTTAAACCACATATTGTAGTCCCTAAAACAAACATGCAATCAAGTAAGGAATTCAAGCCCCTGCATCTAGCATCCTTTCTTACCGTTCTTGCTAAGATAGTATCTTCAAACTCTCTGAAAGTCATTCAGACCTTTTAAGGGAAGTCTTAGGGAGAGGGGCCTTTGAAATGGATGTTAAGTTGAAGCTTTGACATAATGGTGGGATGTTTTAAAAAAAAGAATAATGTGACTATTTCATACATGAACTAGCTTAATGATAGGAAGAAGCTGATCTATTAAGAATAGGCCCCAGGAAGGAAAGGGAGCTTTCGTTCAAGTCGTTGTGGGACATGAACATGCCCAGGTAGGCAGCCCCCAGGTGACCAGACATGTCACACCAACAGGAACATTGGCTGACTTTCTTTTTCATTAGCAAGTAACATGAGATGACAGAGGGATAGGACACCTTCTCTTATACATCAGGTGATGGCGTGGGCGATCTCTTGCTGAACTGGGCAGGAGCTGTTCAGTCCTGGATGGACACACCCTTGGTATTCAGCTGGTCACGAGGGGATGGTTAGAAACACAGTGTAATCTTAAGTCCAACAGATACTACCCACGCAGCAGCCAGAACTTCCTTCAGCCCAATCGGCCCAATAGACCAAGCTCCGCTCACAGCACTTTCCAGTTTATGTGCTGAGTTCGCCCCTGTTGCTGATGCGAACCTGCCTTGTGACCTTGAGGGAAAGAGAGCTGGGTGCATTCCCTTGGCGGGGCATCGCCCCCAACACATCCACCACAATGCAGCTACCCAGGAGAGCACGTAGGACATGGTGAGCATCAAGGCTGATCTGTGCAGCTACTTTACAACATTGTCTATCGTGCATTGTCTTCACGGTGACTGCGCTTAGCAACCAGTCGGCACCATGCCAGAAAACCAACACTCTCAGTTTTAGGAGCCCACAGGGCAGCTGAGGCTCCCCCACCCCCAGCAAAGGGACAGGTCTACCCTGAGCAGGCGGGGTGTGCCTGGACTCTTCCCCACGGTCAGAGCTGAAGCTGGTTCCCCTGCTGAATCTCCCTGCACGTAGGCACGTCTGCCTGTGCAGGGGAAGGTGGCTGGGGGAATCATAAGTCCTGAAAACACGTATTTTCACTGCACGAAAAGTGAGTTGTTCTCTGGCTATTCTGGCCCAGGAGTCACTGTGCAGGACTCTACCTGGCTGTGTTTAAGTAAAGAGTCTCCCCACTTTTAAAGCATCTCCAATGGCTGCTCCTTGGGATCAGGACAGAGACCGTCACACCAGGTCGTGGGGAGTGGCACAGCGACCTGCAGCTCTCACATTGCAAGATGGCCTGGCTGGTCCGGGCGCTCTTTCCTTGCTCCCACCACCGAGGACCGGCTCGTGACCCTCCCGCAGCGGGCACCCAGCTGTACCGGGAAGGCTATGCCCTACTACACTGGTTTATTTCCTCTCTCAAGCAAATCAGCTTCTCCGAGAAGGCAAGTGGCGAAGCTGGAATGCAATGAGCCCTTATTACTGACTTCAAGTAGAGGAGAAAATGATTCTGGAGGTCAGGAGGAAGGTCATGCTTGCACCTGTGGGCACTGCTGGTTCCTTGATCTAACTGCACCCGCCAAGCTCATCGCAGTGTACTCTGCCTGCCCCAGAGGTGATGGCCCCCCTGGGGAAGGCTGAGCCACCATGCAGGGCTAGTGACCGTGACGGTCTCCCGTGGCTGGTGTGAGCCCTGTGACAGCCCATGTGAACAGCTCCCCAGGGGACAGCAGAGCTGAAGGCAGGTGGAGAGTAGCTGAGCCAACCCTCTTGGGAGATGCTGAGATGAGGACCAGCATCCTGGAGGAGAGGCTGGAGAGCTCAGGAGCCCACGAGTCTGCCTGGCCACCCAGACCTCTTCTCCCACACAGGAGCCTGCTCAAGGCCACTGGGCAGTGCTCACGTGGAGTCCAGGCAAGCCAATGAAGCACCAAGTGTCACTGGATTTCAGTGGACGGTTTCAGAAGGAAACGTCTGTCTGCTACAGAAACTGAGTCCGAGAGGAACTGAGGCGCTAATTCTGATAACTAGTAGCAGAAGCTTGGACTCTAAAAGAGAGGACGACCTTGAGTCTTGAACGACTATAATGAATCCTTCTCCTGGACCAAGGATTTGCCACTCCACAATCACTGCATCCAATGCAGCCTCTAGAGGGAGGTCTGCCTATTGTTCCCAGTTATAAAACTTGATGTAACCCTAATGAAGCCTTGAGATCCCTCACACCAGTCAGGCATTTCAGGTTTACAGTTTGGGGACATATTCTACATATCGCCGTGTTATTGCTTTTCATTTAATTTGGTCTATTTTTCAAACCAGAGAACAAGCAGGGCACACATAGCTGGAATCTGAACACAGAGATGAATCCAAAGTCCATTCATTTTGTGATGTCATCACACTAGGTAAGTAAGATGATTCTTCAGTGCAAAATGTTTGAGCAAACATTCTATCACTCACGTTAGAAAATAAGCATTTGATAACTTCAGGCAAATCATTTCATTTTCTAACTTGGAAGCTTCTTGGAGTTCCTGGGAATATCATACGACCAAAATACTGTGGCTGTTCATATACATAGAAAAATTTATGAATGCAAATATAAATAAATGTCATCTTCCCACTATTGACAATTATATAAGGCTCACTTAGAGTGATAGGAAAAAATGTCCAAATTATTTTCTTTAGTCAAATTTTTAAAAGAAAATCCTACTTATTTAACATAGGGTCCAGTGAATTGGTAGGCTAGGGGTAGGTCTTATGCACTGTATCTTAATGCAAAAAGTTTGATCCCTCTATTGTTTGTTTTTGTTTAAATAAATGTAATTTGTGCTCTTCGACTATGTGACTAACCTGCCCTGATGTTTCTTGATTCTGCAAAATGCAGG
Organism: Uropsilus gracilis; assembly: GCA_004024945.1. Taxonomy (NCBI): domain Eukaryota; kingdom Metazoa; phylum Chordata; class Mammalia; order Eulipotyphla; family Talpidae; genus Uropsilus; species Uropsilus gracilis. The sequence continues at coordinate 18,255 of PVHY01016580.1, forward strand.
GAGATTCTGAAATGTTGTTAGAATTTGTTTTATAAAACTAAAGGGGCTTTAGTGAAAAAAATACATAATATATATATGAACTTTAAATATCAGAAACAAGTCAGCTTTATAGCAAAATGATGTGGTAATTAATAGAATGATACATTTGAAGTCACTGAAATTTTCAGCTGAATTCCCGACTCCAGAACATGATGTATGACTTTGGGTAGATTAGTTGACATCTGTTCGCATCTGTTTCTTGATATATAAAATGATGACAAAGACAATCCCTATGCCATCATCTTGCTGTAAGGATTAAGGGAGATAAGACAATACTGAATTATGAATCACATAATATTTGCTATATTTTTGGTAAAATAACTTGTATGGCATCCGTTGGAGGGAGTAGAGTAGTAGAGTGATACTCAACTTCCCTGATTTATTTCAAGCAGGCCCTCTTTTGTGTCAAACCACCTGATTGAACTGAATCAGTATTTCACCACCTACTGATTCTGCCATCTTGGATGAACTACTGGTGACTCTGTATACTCTGATTTACAAAGTAGAGCTATCAGTAGCAATGGCATCATAGACGTGTTGGGATGTTGATGATAAAACATGTGCAATGATAAAAAGTTAGCAAATAACTGAAAATCTCCAATGTGTAAGATAGTGTCTAGCCCTCTACACATATCAACTTGTTTCTAAGAGGCAGTGAGCATGGCATGACAAGCATCAACCTGGACCCTCTTATCCATGTTCATATCTGGGTTCTGTCACTCATCAAACATCCATATTCATGGGTGGTTTAGCTTTCTGTGCATCAGTTTCCCCATATGGAAATGGAATAATAATATCTAACATAGAGGATGGCTATTGGAATTGGTGAATGGTAGACATTAAATCCTGGTTAGCTGCTTTTAGCATCTTTAGCAGAGAGCACAGAGAAGCCCACTCTGAACTTGGAAATCAGTTTCTATTTTACTCTCGGGACTTCCAGTTAGCTAACCTCTGAATACAGGATCCCCCACTTAGGATTTCGCACATCAATGCTGTCTTCTGCATAGCACAAATATTGGTCACCATTACAGCCATATCAGAAGTGGGAGTGGCATTACAAAAAATATGGCCTCAGACCAGAAAGGGTCTTATGGGCCCCACGGCCAACTGAAAATATTCTGTGCCTCTCTTATTCTAGAACTTGTCCAAGATCACACAGAGGAACCATCAGTTCCCCAACTTGATAGAAGACACATGATAATCCCTAGCTACTTCCTCACCACATCACCACCGAGACCTTTGAAGTCATAAACAAGACAAACATGGACTTGAAGCAGCAGATCCAGCTCTAAATTGTTTAATCCTGCTCCCCTAGGAATCCATGCTGTGGCTGAATGAATGGCTGTTGAATGCATTGGATCAACTATTGCATAGAGAGAAGCTACATTCTGGGGGTCTCAGTAGCTATCGCAGGAAAACAGAGCTAGAGAGAATCTCAGGCAGAGCGTGGTCCTTGAGTGGGAGAAGGGGAGGCTGCAGGAAAGAGGAATGACGCCAGAGTGGATGATGTAAGTGGCTGCAGGGGTAGGGATCTCAATAACTCTTATTTATAGAAAGGGTAAACTGGGCTAAAGGTAATTGGTGAGAAAGAAGCAGGTATAACCTTTAAAAAAATAATTCATAGATATATTTCACATCTTTGTATTCCCCCAGGGTTCCCCCACCACTGCCCCTCCGTGATCACTCCCACCCATCCTCCACCCCCAGTTGTGTACTTTGGTTTGTTGTTTAGCTTGTTTTGACTTTTCCTCCTGGCCTTTTGTTTGTTTCTCCTATGCCCCATATATTAGTGAAACCATTTGGTTTCTGTCTTTTTCTTTTTGACTTGTTTACACTTATATGATTTCTTCTAGGTCCATTCATGTCACCTCATGTTCTTCTAGGTTCGTCCATCTTTTCCAGCCATTCGTCTATCTTGGGACATTTGAGTTGTTTCCATGACTTGGAATTATAAATAGAGCTGCAGTTAACTTCCGAGCACAGGTGTCCCTTTGTTCCCACATTGAGGTCTCCTTTGGGTAGATTCCCAGAAGAGCAATTGCTGGATCAAATGGTAGTTCCATTCCCATTAGTTTGAGGGTCCCCACACAGCTTTCCATAGTGGCTGGACCAGTTTCCATCCCCACCAGCAGCATAAGCGTGTTCCCTTTTCTCCACATCCACGCCAGCCCTTAGAAAAATGCTCAACATCACTAGCAATCAGGGAAATACAAAACCACAATGAGACACCATCTCACACCAGCAAGCATGACCCACATCACAAAAATGGGCAGGTTTTCACTTTGACCTGTAGCGGGGGCCATTGGCACCTGTGGCTGGCTGACATTATCTTTTGCATTAGCACATGAGGAGGTGACTTTACCTCACCTGACTGCAGTGTCACCATCGCCTTGTCTGAAGCTGGTTTCTGTGAGATGATCTACGTCCAGCAGAAGCATTACCCAGCCAGGCTGGGGGTCCCTGGCCAGATTCCGGGTGTCAGGGGCCACACCTGTATTCCTTTCTCCAGGATGAGCTCTGGGCCCACCTACGTCACCGTCACCTATGATCCCTGAGGCAATGGCCAAGAAGCCCCTCCTTTCTGATGCCTGGCGGGCTTCCAGTCTGGGCACCACAAACAAGGACTGGGCACCTTCCCTGCAGACACCACTCAGAGGTGGCCACAGTGAGAGCTGTGCGCTTCTCAGAGCCGCGCTGGCAGCCTCTCCCAGGCCTTCACACTGAACTATTGTAGCCCTTCTTGGATGCCACTGTCTAATAAAAGCAGCCAGGCAATTGGCTCACTTCTGGGCTGGCTTTCCCGGCTCTGGAGAGGCACAACCAGGCAACCCAGCTGTTTTCCCAGGAGGGAACCAGCCCACACCTCCCATTTCTGCCAGCATGCCTCTCCCTGCGGGATCTCTCAAGCCTGTCCTCACGGTTTGCTTAGCGCTGGCGGGTCAGGTGTAACTACTACCTCCCTCTGCGTTACTGTGTAAAGGAGGCGGGATGCTGCTAGAGATCATCTCCTAGCTGCAGCAGCCTGCAGGGAAGACAGCGTCATGGAGCTGAGCCCAGGCTGCATCCTGGGAGGCCACGGGCCTCTGCTCTGTGGAGTCAGAAGCAGCAGCCAGTCTGGGCCGGGAGGCTGTGCTGTGGAGTTGACAAGCCAGCGCAGCGTTCCTGGTTAACAGAGATCGGAGAGACAGACAGACAGACAGACACAGTCGTCGCGCGCGGAGTTCCTGGTCTTTGTGATCTGATCTATCATCTTGGTGCACAGAGGATATGCAGACTCCGCTCAAGAGCCTGGGATCCCATGAAAGTGTACGCGGATTCCAGCAATGCCTCCCCTGAGTCTGGACAGGCCGGTGCCTCCCATGCACCTCATGTCTCTTCTATGGACTCCATGACAGTGGACACTGCAAGGAGCCATGAAGTTGGCTGCAGTCCATGCACTGGGAGGACCCAGCCCTTGGGAATCACAGATGCTACGTCTCCTAGTTTTCATTCCGAGTCTCCTGAATCATCCGGGCAGCTTGGACCCAGACAAGTCTTGGGTTTTCTAGTTTTCAGGTTCTGTGCAAGGACAGCGAGTCAGTTATTCTGAAGTTCAGTGATATCTCCCATGGAGAAGACGAGCCGGTGACTGTGCAATGATAGCACAATGTTGTGACAGGTGATAGATGCTCAAAGCAAGCCAATTGCCATCCACTGCCATTCACTCCCATCCTTGTCCCCGGCATTTATAGAAAGGTACACTCTTTGACTCTGACCTCTCCCAGCTCCAGGCCAAAAGTAATCCTGCCCACCAGGTACCTGGGCTGAGTCCAAACCCCAGGGCTACACCCCCGAGACCAAGCAGGAGCTAGGCTCAGAGAACCCAGCAAGCCACAGTCCTGCACAATTCTGAGCTGTCAGATGACAAAGGGGACTAGGGCCCAGATACTTTCCAAGGTGGCACCCAAGTGGTCAACAACCACATGCCAAGGCACTAATATCACAAACCATTGGGGCAACACTGACCAAACTCCACAAGAGAGGACCCCACACCTGTGAGAGAGGTTGCTATTGGCAGGATGAGGCACAATACAGGTTGGCAAGGACTCAGTGATGAGAGAGGACTGGCCACTGGTGGCTGGGGTGGATGTGGCACTGTCTTGCAGAAGACGGAGGCTGCTTGAATTAGCTAGAGAGAGGCCACCTTCTCCAGCCGTCCTGCTTCTGGGCACAGCTGAGGGAAATTCAATGAGCACCCTGAGGGCCTGTTTGCACCCCTGTGTTTACCGCATTGTGCTCTCTCATCTTGGTGCACAGAGGATATGCAGGTTTGCCTACCATTCCTAGTAGGCAGGATGGAAAACAATCTAAATATCTACAGTGGGTGAATGGATAAAGGTGTGTGTGCAGGTGTGTGCTCCCATGTACATATATGTGTGTGTCAGGAGCTGTGCTCTCATTACTTTACTTCTGGCCTGCTCTGATAAGCTACTGAATGTTTGCCTAATGGGTATGGAGGGAAAAACAGAGTGTCCTTGAGCAATCTTTGTGGAATATCTCCTTCGGGTCACACTTTGGCCAAACTTGAACAGTCTTAGACTAAACTTGCTTTAGCTGGTCTCCTGGCAAAGATATGCTTGCAACCATGTGACCCTGGGTCAAAACTTCTTTTGCTACTGCTTGCTACATGTTTTCTATAAAAGTCTGAACCACAGTCCAGAGAGAGACTATGAGTTCTTCTGTTGGGAGTCTTCTTGATTCAAATATAATCCTTAACCTACCCTTACCCTTGGGACCGTTTGATCACATTGTGACTGGCCTGCGATATGTGTGCATGCATATGTGCATGTGGACATAATGAAGTAACATGAGCTGTCAGAACACAGGAAGTCTCACCTTCTCTGGTGACACAGATGAGTCTGAACAACATGACACTAAATAAGCTAGGCAGAGAAAGACAAAGGCTGTCAGGACTCCCTGATGCATGGACGAGAGAGAAACCCAAGTCCTAGAAGCAGATCAGATTGGTGGTGTCAGGGTTGGGGGCATGTGGAACAAATTGGGGAATTTGAAAGACAAGAATGAGAACTTCTACTTTTATGACTACTAAGTTCTGGGGATTGAAGAATCCCCAGCATGGAAACCAGGCAAACGTTCTTTTTCACATACTGGAGCTTTGCTAAAAGCCTCCATCTTGAATGTGCTCTCCATGCACACACTGAGGCAATGCTGAGGTGACAGATGTGTTAGCAAATGGCCAGGCAGTGGCAGTCATTTTTGCCATGCATCTATATAGCATGCCATTGAGTCATGCACCTTGAAGAGACTCAATGCTCTGGGTCAGTTATTTCTCCAAGAAGCTGAGAAAGTTGGGGCTTTGTGACTTGACTGACAGAGCACCCGGTCAGAGCTTTCTAAAATGGGTTTGCAACTCCAGGATGTGGAGCCGGCATGCTGCTTCCCCCACAATTTTAGGAGCTGTGCATGGGAAAAGAAGAAGAATGCACGGAAAGGACTGATAACAATCAGAGAGAAATCAGCTCGCAGAACAGGGCTTGGGAGCTTTATTTGTGGGCTTCGGGTCCTTATATATCTTGGCAAAGAATGATCACAATGAGGCAATAAAGAAGGGAAAACCCAGGATCCTATGATACATGTCACACAGGAGGACGGTGATTCATTACCTAAACAGGAAAGACACCTGTGGTTAGGGGGTTGCTGTCACAGACAAGAGACATGCCGGGAACCGTCTCTAGCCTGCCAGAGATGGAGGAGAGAGATAATGCTGTCCTTTATCTATGGTCTGTCTCTTATTCCGTGTCCATGCTCCGCACCACAGCTGAGGGTGCTCACTCTTCAGGACTCTGCCTACGAGTGCCAGGGCTTCTACATGGCACGATTCTCACTCCAGCACCCTTGGCATGACCAGCTCAGGGTAGAGGAGGCTTCCTGGGAACCACATCTCCATCAGCATGATGGCGGTCACTAAGCTAGATGCCACAGATGTCCAGAGAGTCACGGGCACACTTAGAACCATCCGGGTGATGGGCAGACAGCAGCAGGAAGTGGAGCAGGAGGAGGTGACATTCTTGGTGGGTGGCTTGTGAGCCATTGTGATTTCACAAGTCTAGCAACAGGGGGACACATGGCCTTTCCATGCCTTGGGGCCTGCTGGCTGCCTTTCGTCCATTTGGGTTAGAATGTCAGGCCAGGCCTGCCCGTAGGCCCCTGAGCACTGTGTCAGAGGTGGCTGAGAGAAGGAGAGTGCCCTCACCCTGGGGCCAGGGCTCTCAGGAGGCACTCAGGGAAGGGCTACGGGCTGTCGGGGTTTCCTGGGGCTTCAGCTGAAAGGCAGAAGAGCCCTACCTGGTCCATGGAGATGAGGCGACTCTATGCCAGCAGGTCTTCTTGGTCACTGCCCGTCCTAGTGCAGATTCCACCGTTGGACCAGAAGTCAAGTTCAATGCAAAGAGCCACGGCAGAGTCCACCACTGGGACACGCTGTGTGTTCTGTGAACCCAAGCCCAGCGGGAAGCTGCCCCCAGGTCACAGAGTCACTGGGACCAGTGATCAGACTGTCATCAAAGGTGCTGACCCTGTTTCCACAGCTGGGACAAGTTGGGAAGAAGCCACGCAGCAGCCTGCTTCTCAGAGCCCTCCCTACGCCTTCCCAAGCTCTTCCCTGAGCCTGGAGCACCCACAGAGGCTCATTCCATGGGGATGCCTGATAAGATGTTGCTGCTGAGGGAGCAACGGTCACAAGCCTCTTATTCCAGCTTCTCACTGGCCTCCCTGACTCGCAGGTGAGCTGGAGAAAGAGGATGCATCATCCCTGCTCTCAGAAACAAGTTAGGTGGTCAGCCCCAAGTCCACAGCACACAACTGAGCTGACGGGACAGAAACCAGTCCTCACGGATCCATGGAAAACCACTGAGGAACTCTGAGCAGAGATACAGGCGGAAACGCCCTGATGAAGCATCTTCCTGCTCTCTTCTGTTCTTATGCTATTGTAAAATCACTCACTGCTCAATGGAGAGATGACCACAAACATGCCAAAAAGGATAATGAGGAAAGTCACTACTTATTTTGCCAGGCAGTTAATACAAATGTTATCTTATATTTTATGGATGTTGTCAAGTTTGTTAGCTCCTTAATCTGTTTCCTTTTGGGGAAGCGACTTATATCAGCTGCCTAAGGGAATATTTAGTTTTCTACCTCATTTTTAATTTGTTGTGTCTTTAAATAAGAAATGCTTTCAGCATTGAGCAACCATTTAGAATGGGCTAGATGGCTTTGCCTTATCAGGCCTGTTTCTAGCAGAGAAGACTTGGTTGTCGGTCATCTGACCTTGTAACCAATAAACACACGGAGACAGCAGAGGGTGGTGAGGGTTTTAGCAGCTAAGTGAGGAAAGGTCTTTTGCAACCTTCCTGGTAGGTTCATCATTGGCTCTAACAACTCAAGTATGCCGGAGCCCTCAGCATGATCGGCATAGAATATTTAATAATGAACATGGGAAAACAGGTGGTGAAGCAGCAGCTCCTTGAGTTTCTCTCTCAAGTGATAGTTCTCCTTTGCGTTCTCTCACTCTCCTCCCAGGGTGATGGTGCCCCGTGGACACCTCCTTCCAGGTCCAGGGGAGCCCACTCATGCACACACCATCACAGGGAGGGAGCAGTCCCACAGGTGCTGGTTATAGAGGCTCATGGTGGAAAAGCCTGACCAACTCACTTCGCAAAAGGTACTGGCCATGGGGTGAGCAGATGGGGAGCCATCACCTCTCATCACAGCATCTCCAAGAGACACTGCTCTCACTTGTGGGGTGAGAGCAGAAATGGATAAGCGATCTGCCTTAGATAAAGGAATACCTTCCTTTGTCTGCTCTCGCCCATCTCCGGCACACGGGAGATGGTTCCCAGCAAGTTTCTTATCTGTGCGAGCAGCCTCCTAACCTCCTAGGAATGTTCCACCGAGGAGACATGCCCCTGAAAGATACAAGTGTTTATCCCACAGATGTTTTTCTGCTAGATAATGAATCCCCATCCTCCTACCCCATGGGCTACATACCACATGATCCTGATTCTACCTTCCCTACTGCTGCGTGTGACCATCCTTCACCAGGGTGTTTAAGGGGAGTCCCAGTCTTTGACTCTGTCTTGGATCATATCAATCTTTTTCATCCATTCTTCTTTTTCCCACCTGAGGCTTCCAACACTCATTGCTTCTAGTCTCTTCATCTGGCTCGTGGTTCACAACTACCAGAACATTCTATGATACACAGCCGCCATCTTCATGGCTTACAGAGGCCTTTGACTTGCTACTACAGTCCTTTGTCCTCTATGCAGATTATGAAAAACTCGGCCCCACTTCTGGGGGACAGAGCCCAGAGGCACATGGCTATATAGACACAGAGCCCCTTTGTACCTCAATCAATCATCAATCAATCAATCAATCAATCAATCAATCAATCAATCAGTTATACAGTGCAAGGGTTGGGACACAAGTTTCCCCTGGTTAATCGACTCACATGCTGAACCACCTGTGGAGGAATTAGCAACACCCCTGGCCTGCCCCCTTGACAGGTAGATGCCAGGCTCCTTAGCCTCCTACACAAGAACTCAGATCACCTGCCATTCTTTCTTTCTTCCTACCACCATCACTTGCCCCCCTTTCACCATTCCTCCCCCCACCCCCTTAGCCTCAGAACCCTTGCTTCATTACTAGTGTCCTGTAGGCTGTTTGCTTTGTGGAGGGCATGCCAACCTATAAAACCGGGCATTTGTTACTATCACCCTGACTTGCTTCATTCCATGGCAGTCCCACACGTTCCCCCTCCCTGCTGCTCTGGAGGGCGCTGTTTTCTCTTCCTTGTGGCTGAGGAGCCCATGTGGACAGACCACATCTTGGGCTCCTCCATGGGTGGTCACTTAGGTTGCTTCCCTATCCTGGCTGTTGTAAATAATGACGCCATAGGCTTTGCAGGGCACACACATACACACACATATATAATATTATATATAATATACATAATATATTATATACCATATTATATATATATATATATATATAAATATGTATATTCTTGTCAAGTTCATGGTTGCATGTTCTTTGGAAAGTTATGAGAGAGCTACATCCAACAATAGCCCCATTGCTCCCTTTTTTAGGTAAATTCAATTTACATTCCAAAATGACTGCACCTATTTACATCCCCCCAACAGCATAATGGGGTCCTCTGTAAATGTGTCCTCCCCTGCCCTGTCGGAGGCTTTTTTAACACGTCCCGTTGTGAGGTAAAGTGGTGCCTCATGCAGTGCTCCTGACCGTAAGTCCCGTATTATAATCGAGGAGGGACACATCCCACGTCTCCAGCATCCTCCGGAGATCCTCTGTGGTGAATTGTCTGTTCAGATCTGTGTCTGTTTACTAACTGGGCTTTTTATTGTTAAATTGAATATGGTTTTTAGACTCCTCCCTTATTAACCATGTAATGGATATTTCTTACACTCAGGAGGATATCCTTTTAATCTCCTCATATTCACTTTTCCTGTCTAAAAGCTTTCTATCCTGAAAATCCCAACTGTTTACTTTTGCTTTTATTTCTCTGACCACAGAGGTGGAGTCTGCAAAACCGTCTTCATCGCCAGCATCATGGAACGTGTCACCTGTGTTCTTCTGTGTTATCTTATCACTTCAGGTCTTCCATTGAGTCTATATGCCTCTCTCTCCTTCTCTGCCTGAATGCTTAGTCCAGCAGCACTAACTGCCCACTAACTGCCCACTCTGCCCACGTTGCTTTCCTGTGGTATGTGTTCTCGGGCTGCACCTCCCCATACCCTTCTGAGTTGCAACACTCTATGCCAGCTTCCAGATACAGGGGAAGAGTCTCACACTCCACCAAGTTGCACTGTCCCCTCATCTCCTGGGATAACCTGGTCTGCGCTGCTATGATGGGGGCTGTATCTGCCTTTGTCAAGTTGGCATCCTTAGCCAACCTCGGGTTGATTTGCCCAGCACACACCAACTAGACGTGATGCCAGGAACTCGATTCTTAGACTCTTTATCTTCAGTTTCTAGGAATGTACCTGAAAGAGTTCAGCATCCTCACCATCCTCACCCTCATCCTTATCGCTAGGATTTACTGTGGCTGTAGAGGGTAACTTCCCTACTCACAGCAGACATGGGCCTTGCACATCTGTACTCAAGGCAAACTTTCCCCTAGTAACTCTACACAGCAGGCGGTCATTTATCCAGACTTTAAGTATGATGCCATTAATTGATAGAGGTAATCATGGCACCTTTTAATAGAGCAAATCTCAGTGAGCCGTAGAGTCACTGGAGAACATAAAGTATACAGACCCTTCTCATCTCGCAGTGAGTTCAGCGATCATTTGACATGGCGCTGTGGGGACAGATGAGTGAACTTTGGGGGCATCAGTGCGCCATGTCATGGAGGTTCACGGGACACAGGGGCTCTCTTTAAAGGAGGGGGTGACGATGCCCCAGAGCCTGACACCGCCCCAGTCCCACCACTTCCATGGGGGTGTGGTCCCTGTGCTGGGGCACCCTGAGCTGCCCACTGCCCACATGGGGTGCTCGGGCATCCAGGCTCTGTCTTCAGAAACACCGCAGTGGAAAGACTGAGGAACACAGGCCTGGTTTTCAAACTGCCGATTCTCATCACAGGACAGAATATCTCCTCAGATCTGGTCTCCAACCTCAGCTTCCTCCTCCCACCCTTCCTGGGGTACTGCTTTCTGCTCTGGGCCCTTCCCCAACCACGCAGCTGGCAGGCATCCACTCCTCCTGGAAGCCTCAATTCTACAGCCAGAACTCTAGGGCTGGTGATGGGTCTGGAGCCACAAGGAAAAGAACATTTGGAAAATTAAAATAATTGCCCACAGCCCGTTCCAGTCTTTGCATGGCGGTTCCATCATCTGTCTTCCGAGCCTCCTTACAAGCCAATCTTATTCACTCAGAGCCCAGGTTATGGGTCATAGCATCTGGGGAACGTCTCCTGATAACTCTGCCCTCTGTTCATCTCTCCCCTGTGCACACAACTCTCACCCTCCCATGCTACATGATGTATTTATTCTAACACCACTTCCCCCAACATGCACTGGTGATAAGTGGGGATGAATTAAAGTTTAGTCAGATTCTTGGAAGTATATTTATAGACAATAATACTAACCAAATAGAGCTTACCGCTAAGAATCTGATCTCTCCCTCTCCTCCCTCTCTCTCTCTCTCTCTCTCTCTCTCTCTCTCTCTCTCTATATATATATATATATATATATATATATATATATATATATATATATACCAGCATCTCCATCACAATGTAGAATATTCCCATTAGCTCCAAAAGTTCCTGGCAGACAGTGGCCTATTCTCTGTCAACATCATGCTGCCTTTTCAAGACCCTCATATACTTTGGGGCACCCATTTCTTCCTTTCTGTCTTCTTTCATTTAGCACAAAGCCTGTGATTTACTTCTATACCTGACATGAATGACAAGTGTGCCCGTAATAGAACTAAGCATGTCCCATGTGTTGGAAGCCATGGGTGGGAAGAAGAGCAAAAACAGGCAGGAGAAATTGAGATAGTCTAAGAACAAGAAGAACTCAGTCATAGAGTGAGGCTCGGCAAGCAGGAACCAAGTCAGTTTATTAGCGTTCCATGCCCGTTATCTACCCGGGTAAAGGGATGGTTACAATGTGATAATAAAGGAAAAAGGATGGCAAAACCAAAACACCATGGTGGTTATCTAGCAGAAAGCTCTGTGGAGGAAAAAACCTTTATCTTTCAGGGAAAGGTCTTTCAGGTGGGTTAATCATTGGAGGTTAGGGGCTGCCATTTACAGATTAGAAACTTGCTGGAACCATCTCCATTGTGCCTGAGTGATGTTGGAATGAATAAGGATATGTCTTTATTCATCGCATGTCTCTTATTTGTTTATGGCATCCCGCACCACTATGTGAGGGGCCCCTGCTAGTCACCCAAATGCCAACTGATGGACATTCAGATCATTTCCCCTCTTGGGCAGCTGTGAAGAGAGCTGCTATGATAGTATAAGTATAAATCTTCGTGTGGACAAAGCCTGTGGTTACCTAAATACATAGAAGTAGCATTACAGAGTCGTGGGGTGAATGTACACTTTATCTAAAGGAAACTATCAAAAATGTTCCAGAGAGGTGTAAAGCTATTCTGCATCCCCACCCTCAGCACAGTAGGCCTCCAAGGGACCATTGCCCTCATCAGCACTGAAACCAACAAGCATGTTCCACGTCAGCCATTCTGATAGGTGGACACAGCGTCTCCTTGTGAGTTTATTCGTGTTCTGCCAATGAACAAAGCAGCCATATACCACTCAGCTGTCTCCAGCAGTAAGACATCTACTCAAATTCATACTCATTTGGTTTCACTGGAATTTTTGTCTAACTGCACTGTGAGAATAACTTAGACATCCTAGACAGAATTGGTCAACTCTTTGTTTTCATTGTAGTATCTTTTAAAGAGTAATATGTTAATTTTGAAAAACCTCAGCAGTAATTCTACAGCTTTGTTTTACTCCTTCATGACCTAGATCCTGGAGAAATTAGTGCATAGTAGGTGTTCAGCAAGTGATCAAAACACTTGGTAAAGCAGGCAGGTGGAAGAGCTGGTAGGTGTCATTTGCTGGGGCTTGTGTCTGGATGAACGAATGCACCCCTCAAAGCAGCGGCCAGGTGTGCCTTCCTAGTGGAGTCAACTTTGAATTTTCTCCAAAAGGAGGAGATTTATGTCCCCTTGAGAAGCCAGTTTCACACCATAAAACACCGGCTGAGATAATTTTGGTCTGGAAAGATTTCAAAACAGGTGTTGCAAGCTGCTGCTGGCGGTCACAGTACAGCTGACGGTGTCATCAGGAGCCATTTGAGTCTGAGCAAGATTAATTTCTGGTGAATCTCTCCTATGAATTACTGCCACAGAGTCCTCACTGGTAGGTGGACACAGTGATGGAGCCACAAACACGTAGTGTGGCCTCCAACTTCCTGGAAAGGCTGTACCAGCCTCCTTCCCACCATCCTGCCTAAGCGCTATGTTCTCGCTGTTTTCCCGCAGGGAAAACAAACCAGAAGTAATGAAGCCACATGAGAGTATTTCAGAAAAATATCTGATTCTTTAAAAGATACTTCAAAGAGTTGACCAGCAAAAGCTCTTGGCAAGATGTTTATCTGATAAAGGGACAAGAAAATCTAGGGATCTCTCAATCATAAGGTGGAGTCCAGTTAAAATATTGGGAAATATACAATAATTAAATATGCAAATAAAATCCTCAATGCCATTATTCATTGAGAAAATAGGGTGGGTACTTATGTCTGCCCTATTCAATAAGACTGTTTTTAGCCTCCATGGATTCACAGGTTAAATGCTGTTGTTCTTCAGACACAGATGGACTCTGCAAGATGAGTAGTGTAAAGGACAAGTGAAATCTGAAGTTCAAGAACCTAAATAAAGATGTATAATTACTAGAGAGTCACCCCTGCATGTAATTTATCTAACTTTCCAACTTCTTGTAAAGATCAGGCTGCCATTCTCAAAGTGAAACATGGAAGATCTACACATGCACACATACACACACACACACACACACTCACCATATTTCTTTTCACTACCTCATTTTATTTATCCAGATCACCTATGAGAAAGGCTCTTATAGTCTTTACAATTCATTACAAAGAAAGAACCATGAATAACATGGGTGTTCAAGCAGATAGTATTTAAGAATAGAGTTGAGACTCTTCTGATACCCGTAAGACTCTTCTGACGTGGATTTATATTTGTGCAATTTACACTCATCCCTCTCCTTGCCTTTTTAAATTTTAATGTACTTAACCTTTTACAAAATAATTTGGAGTCCTTGATAATATATAATAGTATTGGAATAAAGGATCTTTAGCCAGTACCATTCATCACTCACATTTCTTATAATAATATAGTGTGTCATGACAACTCTTTAACTGGGTGATCCTTTTAAGTCCTCATCGCCCAACTGTGAGTGGGCATGACTCATATCCATCAATGAGACAGGTGCTTGATACCAAATGGCTGGAACCTGGCTGAACTGGGGAATCTCACCTGTACCTGTCTGGCTCAGTAACCAAAGGACAGTCTCTGTGCCTCAGTTTCCCGGACAGTATTTTGTTCCAGCCCATTCCCTCCTACTCAGTTATTCAAATGAAGGACCTTTGGTTTACACCTTTGTTATTATTACTTCTTTTTTTTTAGACTAGGTCTCGCTATGTTGCCCAGGGTACCAAGGACTTAAGCGATCCCGAGTCTTAGCCTCCCAGGTAGCTGGAATTACAGATGCACACCACCACACCCAGCTTTTTAATTTTTTTTTGAGACTAAGTCTTGCTTTATTGCCTCAGGTGGGTCTCGAAACTGCAGACTCAAATGATTCCTAGTCTCAGCCTCCCTCCCTAGGCTGGAATTAAAGGTGTGCACCACCCCGCCCAACCCTTTGTTATTATTGACACCAACGGAATTCTCTCAAGGTATGGTTACGAAGCTCTCCCACCAATGAGACGCCATAGTCCTCCACCACAGCCCACTGCTCTCTGCCCTCTCCCCCACACTGAGCACTGCAAATCTACAGGCAGCTTTTACGGGGTAGCTTTAAAGTTTGTCTTTGAGCCTTTGTTTAATTTCTCTGTATTTCAAATATAAGTGACAGTATTTGGTGTTTACCTCCCCCCTTCCTTATTCTGCTTAACATCATATCTTTTAACTCCATCCAAGTTGATGAAAATGGCCTGAGTTTATCCTCTTTTGATTTCCAAGTCGTGCTCCCTCGC
>PVHY01016581.1:0-33424 GCA_004024945.1 Uropsilus gracilis
CAGACAGCATTTTCTTATTTTCTAAAGGAATGGTTTTCTGATTGGTTCACTTGGCAACTAATTACATAGGATCTTTGAACGTTTCTTCCATCTTCGTTGCCAACTGTTGTTTAACTCTTCACTTGGTTTGTTGCCTTCAATATGTCAGCACTCTTTAACTGTCACACTTTTCAACACTCTTCCATCAGAGGGGTGCATACTTGTTTGCCTTTGCACAGGGGGCAGTGGGCTCCTTGTCTTCACTGTGTGCATGGCCCCATCTTGCTGCAGAAGCTGTAGCTCCAGGAAGGCAGGGATCTCAGCATTCCAAGCCTCAAACTGAGCCTGAATGAAGACAGAATGGCCAGCCCCCAGCTCAGGAGGGGCAGGTGGGTGTCAGCGAGAAGTTAAAGCTGTCCTCTTTAGACAACCTGCCCAGCTGCCTGCTCACAGGACCTGATGCCACCCTGGAAAAGCCCTCTTCCTCTAATAGGAGACCCCTGCTGAAGTTGGCTGAGTGTTTGCTGGGCTTGCTAAGGGTTGGAGTGGTTTTTCAGACCTTCCTGTGACATCTACTACCTTTAGAAATAAAACACCTGTTTGTTATCTTTAAAGACACTGATAACTGGGTCCCTGAGCTGCTGTAGGGATGAAAAGAAATCATAAATCTGACAGTGTTTTATACGATGCAGATCTACAAACAGAGATCAGTAGTAGGTAGGGTGGGGTAGGGCAGTAACCCATGAACTCATTGTGCCCTTGAGTAAATCCGTAGTCAGTTGGACTTGGCTAAAAGCTTCCAGTGAATGCTCATTGTTGAGGGCATGGGACCTGGATTATGTTTTGATGCAAAGAAGGTGGAATGAATCAGAAGCATCAGGCCATGTGAGAAGGCCAACCTCAGTAAGAGGTTGGAATCAACTGCTCTGTGTACCGAGATAGAAGCAGAACACCTAGGGAATGGGGGACTCAAGTGTACGCATGCACACTGGTGTGTTTGTGTGTGCATGGAGGTTATGTCCGTTGGGGAGTATATCAATGTGTTTGAGCAGAGGGCCAGGGAAAGGGAGTATCACCCATAAAACGTGTACTTACATCTCTTCGTCCTCATCCTGTCTCCCTGCAGGTGCACCTGCGCTCCGCCAGGCGTCTCTGTGAGCTCTGCTGTGCCAACCGGGGCACCTTCATCAAGGTGGGCCAGCACCTGGCGGCTCTGGAGTATCTGCTCCCGGAGGAGTACACCAGCACGCTGAAGGTGCTGCATAGCCAGGCCCCGCAGAGCGGCATGCAAGAGGTCCGCCAGGTCATCCGCGAGGACCTGGGCAAAGAGGTACCTGCCTCTGCTGGGGTGGGTGGGCCCTGGATGGTACTTTCTGAAAGGGCCCCAGCAGATTCTCACTGCCTGGCCCCATGTATTGAGATCCACCCCTGGCACAGAATCCCACCTTGTGGCAGTTTCAGTGCTGGCTCCAGAGGTTAGAAGGAACCTCCAGGACCCTTAGTAAAAGGTATTAGTTGAATCCTATGAAGCTGTTGATATTCAATTGTTGTTGACCCACAACCTAATAGTCACAATGATGTCAGTTATTGAGGGGTCACTGCCTGCTCACAGTGGTACTGGGTTCCCTTCCACCCCTGCACCCCCATACTCTCACTTCAAAGCCTACAATGCAGGGACTATCACTAATCCCATTTTGTGGATGAGGGGTAGCTGGCAGCGGCACTTTAGTAAGTGATTCCATCGTGCCATCCACACCACTGCCCATAAGTCGTCCAAACAGGTCAATGCGTCTGCTATGCTACACACCTCTGGGCTGGCAGCCATCCAGCCTCCCCCACCTCTCCCTTCTGCTGCCCACTTGGGCCCTTCTGTGGTCAGCCATCTTCCAAGGGTACAAGCTGCCTCTTCACACCTCCCTTTCTGATTCATTCCACTCTCTGGAGCAGCAAGAAGGGGACCCAGGGTTCTTTTGGTCACAACCCTGATGCCAGTGACCTGCAGGCTGTGTGGGCCCCAAATGGGACCTGGGGGTGTGGCCCCTCGCGAGTATGCCCTTGCCATCCTCCTTCCAGGGACAAGGAGGAGCTTGAGAGCTGCCTGCAGGGTGCTGGGCTGGGGCGTGGACCCAGCCCTGTAGATAGTGTGGAACGTTTAAGGTACCTCAGAGATCACGATGCCAAAGAAATTCTTCCCTCTCACCTGACACTGTCTGTGACATTCTCATCTTAGAAAGAGAATCCTTCTCATCTTCTAGAGTCTTTCCGAGCAGAACTATCTTACAGACAAGCCTATGAGCTAAGGCTTTCCTGAGATTGGCGTTGATGCCTCCAGTTGCCCTTCAAACAAACTCTTTGGCAGGGCTGCCCACTCGCCCTGGAACCTGTCCATTTTGTGACTCTAATGTGGGCCAGAGTAGCCTCGAGTTTGGGCTCTGGAGCTGGGGGCTTGCACAGATGCTTTAACCTCTTGGTGCCTTACTTTCCTTATCTGTCGGATGGGGTGGCTGTGAGGATTAGAAGAGTAATGAACTTATAGTGCGTGGTGCAAACCCTGTACCTGACCTGGAGCAAATGATCAACAAATAATAGCTGCTACTGTTATCGTTGCTATCACTTTCTAGGCCCGGTCACTCTGGCTTCTTGCCTTAGGTTTCCCGTGCCCCTTAGCCCTCAGTACCTTTGCCTGGCTTTCCCTTGCCCCACTCCCTGCTTATCAGGCAACTGCTGGCCTATCTAGCTCCTTTGTCATTTCCCTGTCTGTCTGCACAACTGTCACCTGTCTCCCAAATGCCAGGCACTGTTTCAGACACTGAGTGTCACCATCAGGTCCCAGCTCCTCTGCAGAGTCCTCTTGGACCCTTTGGATAGTTTTGCTCCCTCCACTTGTGCATCTTGTGGCTTGGCTAGCTGCCTAGGTGCTTTCCCTGCAAGTCCTAAAGTCATGGGAGATGAAGAACCTGCTGGTCCGGAGGTACCACTCCAGGACAGTTCCTAGAACATAGTAGGTGCCTAGTATTTGTTTAATGAACCAGTGGATTGACGAGGGCCAGCTCTCGCAGGCTGCTCAGGAGAGAGGTTTCATAATAGCCAGTATTCCACTTCCGCTGGGCTGCGTGGAGTGGATGCTGCTGTCCATCCTTTAGTGTCCAGCTGGTCCCAGGTGCTCACCACCAGCCAAATCCGTCCCCCGCTCAGTGACAACCTGGACTGCAGGGACCTCACTGACCAGGTCTCGGAGGTGCCCGGATCACACTGGAATGCAGCTCAGAAACCTCTGTGGACTCCCTGTGGGTCATCTCCAAAGAGGGGAGGGTGAGTGAAGGGGAAGCCTGGAGGGCAGGCCATGGGCTGGGAGCTTTGGGGCTAGGATGCAGGCGCCCAGGTTGAGGGGTGGGTTTGGCACCATGCCGGCCCGCGTGTGGCTTTGCTTCTTGCCAAGACTGTTGGCCTCCTGCTTCCTACAGCACGAGATTCACCCCCAAATTAAAACTAAATAAATCACTGTAATAACAGTGTGAAGTACATCATTGCTGGCACATGGCAGCTCAGTGGGGGTGGATGCAAGGGAGTGAAGGCAGCAGATTAACCCTTGGTGAGCTGGGGGTGGGGGGGTGAGGCCAGAGCAGATCAGTGACTCCCTCCAAGCCAGGGTGGAGCCAGATGGAAAGTTCGGGGCGTCAACTGTCAGCTGAAGGAGCCTTGGAAGATAGTGCCTCTGTCTCGATGGCCTTTTCTTTAGGTTCCTATATGTGACTCTGAGTGTAGTCACTGTTGACTCCTGCCCCTGAGAAAAGAGACTAATGTCAAGGTCACAGCTGAGGGGGTGCCCCTTGTCTCTGAAGCTCAGAAACTCTAGTTTCTTACCCTGGCTCCCACAGGCACACAGTCAAGCCTGCCTTCCCCCTTTCCTCCTCCTCCTCCCTCCTGGGAAGATGGCATTTGTTCCCTGGTGACACACTTTCTCAGTCTGTGGGTGGAGGGAGGGGAAAGGGGCTGTGTGGGAGGCAGGGTGGGTGGGGGTGGGGGTGTGAGGGTGGAGGGAAGTCACTCACTTTGCTCTTCCCTCCTCCTCCAGCCCCTCCCATGACACAGTTTGGGGAGCTGCTCTCCCCTCCCCCAGAAAGATGTCTGATCAGGCCCCACTCACCCTGGCTCTACACAGCCTTGGGACCCTCAGTGGAGAGGTCCGTTTCACCCCTGGTTGTGAAGCTGTCCTCAAATCTCAGACCTGGGGAATGACTGGAGGGAGCTTGAGGTGGGTCTGCTTGGAGGGTCATGAGGGTCTGTGCCTAGCCCTTCCCAGGCAGAGGGGGCTGGCGGAAGCAATGCCCCAGAATGGAGGGAGCCGGGGTAGGGTAGGGGGTGGGGCAGGTTAAGGTTGTGGTCTCTGGACCCCATGCTTTACTTTTGGTTCTGAATCAATCCAAACCCCTGAGTGACACCTGGTGCCACCAGGCATACCTTCCTGGCATAGTGATTAGCTTGGATAGGGGCAGGAGACCACTCAGTTGAAGGAAGGGCACCTGGGCAGCAGCCAGGGGAGACCTCAGGTCTTCTGATTCCTGGACCACTACTTTTTCCCTGACACATCTGTTTGATGGAAATCAAGTCAGTCTCTTCTTTGACTCTTCCCTCCTCCAC
The DNA here is from genome assembly GCA_004024945.1 of Uropsilus gracilis. NCBI lineage: Eukaryota > Metazoa > Chordata > Mammalia > Eulipotyphla > Talpidae > Uropsilus > Uropsilus gracilis. The sequence continues at coordinate 4,621 of PVHY01016581.1, forward strand.
CCTTCCCTTCCCTCTCTTCCTTCCTCTTTCTTGCCCATCTCTTTGTTGGTCTCACAGAGAACCTGAAGGACATGTTCTGGGAAGCAAAAGGAAACTCACCTCTAAGAGGTTGAGTCGTTTTTTTTTTTTTTTGTTTTTTTGTTTTTTTTTTTTGAGACCAGGTCTCGCTATTTTTGCCCATGGAACCGCAGGCTCACGTTGCCTGGGGTACCACAGACTCAAGCAATCCCCAGCCTCAGCTTCCCAGGTAGCTGGGATTACAGGCGTGCGCCACCATGCCCAGCTATTTTTTGGGACTAGGTCTCGCTATGTTGTCCTGAGCGGGACTTGAACCGTGATCCCTAGCCCCAGCCGCTTCATAGGCTGAAGCTTACAGGCACGAGCCACCGTGCCCAGCTGGTTGAATCATTTCTGCTGCTGCAAAAGTGACCAGGTTCTGGAGTGGTTTGGGTTTGGTCTGCACCTGGGTCCCCTGACTGCCCTGGGGGGACTGTGGTCCAGGTGCTGTGCCAACCGTGGCCAGCAGATGGCGCCTGAGCTCGAGAGTCAAGGAGGGGTGTGGAAAGGGCCCTTCCTGCAGAAGAGAGCCCTGGCAGGTGGATGGGACGCAGGTCCTTTCTCCTCAAGGGCACAGTCCAGGCTGTGGAAGGAGTCAGGGCTAACTGAGTAAGGCAGACACAGGGTTAATCCATGAGGTTGTTGACTTCCCTGCCTGGTCCCCATGAACTATTTCTGCTTTTTTTTTTATTATTTATATATAAATTTCACAACATTGTAATCTCAAGGATTTGCCCCCCCACCCTCCCTTCCCTTCCCCCCTTCTCTCCTGCTCATAGTTGTGTGCTTCATTTTGGTGCTTAGCTTGTTTTGACTTTTCCTCATGGCTTTTGTTTATTTTTTTCACTATATCCCATATACTAGTGAAACCATTTGGTTTCTGCCTTTTTCTTTATGGCTTGTTTCTGCTAATATGATTTATTCTAAATATATCCATGTTGTTATGAAATCGTTGAATTTGTCATTTTTAATTGATGAGTAATACTCCATTGTATATATATACCACATTTTTTTCATCCAGTCATCCGTTTTGGGGCATTTAGGTTGTTTCCATGTCCTTGCAATTATAAATTGTGCTGCAGTAAACATCCGGGCACAGGTGTACCTTTGTACCCATATTGAGGTCTCTTTTGGGTAGATTCCCAAGACAGCAATTGCTGGGTCAAATGGTAGTTCCATTTTCATTAATTTGAGAGTCCTCCACACCCCTTTCCATAGTGGTTGAACTAGTTTACATTCCCACCAGCAGTGTAGTAGTGTCATGAACTATTTCTGTACTGGTGGGGTTCTTTGTATGGGTCTACAGCCTGTACCTTCCTTGTGTAGGTCTGGAGTCCTCTGAGGTTCCCTGGAGGTTCTGACAGCCTGTGGTTTGACAGCACAGCTTTTCCTTCATTCTTTCATTTCTTCTCTGTCTTGCATGTCTAAGCTGTTGGTATTCAGTAAAAAAGGCACCATGTTAGAAGTTGTGGGTGTAGCTCATTCTGACCTCTGTAGTTTGTGGAAGGAAAGAGAGAGAGAGAGAAAAAAAAGAGATATAACGTTCTGAGGCATCTGACCAGTTGGAGAAAGGGACAACTGATGAGTGAAATGACCTAAGCAGAGGTAGAAAGCATGAAGAATGGGAATTGGGTTGGTGAGTAGTTTTGTTGATTAGAATATGGGCTTCAGGTCAGTGAATAAACAGTGCAGTTGAGATTGCAAATTTGAGGCTACATTACGAAGGGTCTTGACTATATTCATGTTGTGAACTTGAGGGAAGAAGAACTCGAAGAGGGACTTGAACAAGGGTAGAGGCTGGATTTCTTAGTCATATGAGAGATGAGGTCCTCTTTTATAGGGGCATATGCTCAAGTTGGATGGGGAGTCTGGGAATAGGAATTATGGTGGGACTTTGGAAGGGAAATTAGAACTGTCGACTGTACCAGTGTCTTTGGTCACACACACACACACATACACACACACACAATCCCTATATATATACACAAGTCCAATACAATAGTGTATGAAACAAACCACTTCTGTTTGCTGTTCTAGAATACAGTTGCATCAAATAAGGTCTTCCCAGCTTTGAAATTCTGTGAAGAACCAAAGGAAATGCAGTGAGCCACTGGACTGGAGCTCAGAAATGCCTTTGTTATGGTCGGTACTTGTCTGGAGGTGGAATAGTGGAGTCTGACTCGTGAACTCTGACACACACTTTATCAGTCTTTTATCACTAAGCTCCCACAGGGTGGGGATTTAGAGTTGGCCTTGTTCTGTAACTTCTCACAGTACCTGGGATGAGTGGCATGTGCTGCAGGTGCTCTGTGTTCTTGATAGTTGGACCAGTACAAGTGGGGTGGCAGTTTTTCTTATTTTCCCCTCAAGGTTAAAGCAAAAGAAAAGTGATAAAGAAGGTTTTCCTCAATAATATCAGCAGTTTATCAACTCGGCGGGGGTGGAAGGGAGGAGGGACTCTTGGTACAAGATCAACGGGAGCTAAAGAGGAAGGTGGGAAGTGAAGCATGAGGTTGCTTGACTTGTGTGAAGAGTTCCTGGTGGTGGGAACATCAGTAGGGGCATCAGAGTGGGCTGTGGAGGCTGGAGTACAGGGGCATTCTTGGGGGGCTTGGGGTCAGGGCAGGGGTGGTGGGCACCCATAGGGTTGGCGAGCTCTGGGATGACCCCTGTTATTTCTGCAGGGCAGCACGTAGGAACTTTGCTCACATGTGGAGAACCTTGTGAGAACTAGGAACAGGCCCCCTCCCTGGACACACCTTTTCCGGGTGGGGACAGTCTCCCAGGGCTGGATTTCATTTGTCTATTAGAAAAATAGAACCAACAGGAAACCGGAATGTATTTATGTGTGTGTATAAAAGAAATAGAGACAAATTGATTGATTGGCTTATGGAACCTTGAGCCGAGAAGTCTGAACTCTTCCGTTTGGCAGGAAAAACTGGAGACTCAGGAAGAGCCAGTGTTGTTAGTTTAAGTCCAAAGGCTGTCTGCTGGCAGGGCTCCCTCTTGCTTAGGGAGGTCTGGTTCTGTTCAGGTCTTGAACTGATGGGACAGGGCCCACCCACGTGGTGGTGAGCAGTCGCTTTACTCAGCAGTGTTCTGATTTGAATTTAATCTCATCTAAAAACACCATCTAGATAATGTTTGGCTAAATGCTGGGCATTGTGTCCAGCCCAAGTTAATATGTACAATCTCCCCCCATGGATCCCTGCACAGTGCTCAGCTGGGACCCTTATTTGGACACTCAATCCTGCTTTCACATGAGCTTCATACTGAGCCTTTGAGGTGGGCAGGAGCCAAGCTGCCCATTGATTTACTAACTTAGTTACCTTTGGCATGTTGCTTATCTCCTCTGCCTTCAGTTTTCTGATCTGTACAGTGGGAACAGTGATAATACCTGCCACATTGTCTTGATGTGAATTAAGTGAATTAATGAATGAGGAACACTCATGCGTTCCTGGCATAGCCAGCAGATGTGAGCTGTTGTTTTCTTGTGCTATGCTGGCTGCTTGAGATGTGCAAGGAACTAAGGTTCTGAAAGACGTGTAAACAGCACAGTTTGGTCTTCAACCAGGTTTTCCAAGACCTGGTCTGGTTCTTTGTTTCAGATCCTGTTTTGCTAGAAGAATCCTCCTTTCTCTTCACCCTAGTGATCAGTACCCAGCCTTCCATCAAGCGGCCAACCTCCCAGTCTTAGAAATCACCCAGTCTCCTCAGGAGTCTGTCCCTAGGCTCCATGAGCACCATCCACCCTGGTGACCCCCACCTTGTCTGGGGACTGCTCCAGTCCTGCTGGGCTGTTTTGACTGTCATGGGTTCACAAGTGCCATCTCCTTCGACCTTTTGGTCTCCAGAGCTGACTCTGGTGGGTGGGAGGAGGTCTGCTAGTGCCAGGGAATAACCACACATGCCCAAGTATAGGAGTTGGTGGCTGTGGCTTGTTCAGGCCCCACCCAGTCCTCCTCACTTGCAAGATGGCAGCTGGGCTCAGTTTCCTGATATGGAGGAGCTGGTGACTGTTTTGCAGCCATCCCAATCTGAGTAGGCTCATCATTGGTTCTAGCAGTTAAAAAAGAATGCCAGAGCCCTTGGAATTATCTTCATAAAGTTTTTATTTTTATTTATTTTTTATTTTTTTTGAGACTAGCTCTAGCTATGTTGCCTGGGGTAGTCCTGATCCTGCAGACTCAAGCCATCTCCAGCCTCAGCCGTCAGGTAGCTGGAATTACAGGTACGCAACACCGTGCCCAGCTGCTTTCTTGAGACCAGGTCTCGCTATGTTGCCCAGGGTAGTCTCAAACCCATGAACTCAAGCGATCCCTGGCCTCTTGTCTCCCAGCGTTTGGATTACAGTCACGTGCCACCACACCTGACTCTTCATAGAATTTTTAATAATGAATAGGGGAAAAGAGGCAGTGAAGAAAACACCTATTTGAGTTTCTCTTTCAAGTTCTAATTCTCCTTCTCATTCTCCTCATGCTCTCCTTGGCTTCCCCCAGGGTGATGCCGCCCTCTTATCACCACCCCCCCCAGGCTCAGGCGAGGCCACTCACACACACAAACCTCCCCATACTCACTGGGTCAGGTATGTACCATCATGGGGAGGGTACAATGCTACAGGTGCTGGTCGTAGGGGCTAATGGTGGAAGGGTGAAAACCCTGATAATTCACTTACCCTACAGGTGTGTGTGCGGGGTCCATGCCCTGCACTGGACTCAGGCGAGGGTGGACCCTGCCTCCTGAGCAAGGAGCCCCTCCTGCTCCTGGTGGCACATGCTTCCGTGCCCTCACGTGTGTTCCCTGCGGAGCTGACCCTGCTTCCCTTGTCCTTCTTGTATTTACTCGCATTTATTGAGCTCTCTTCCTTACCTGGATGTGCCTGCCCCGGGCCTTGCCCTAGGAGCACCTCCCCTGTGCTCGCACACTAGCAGGGACCTGGCTAAGGTCGACTGACCCTTTAACTCAGGCTGCCCCTATAGCCGCTGCTGAAGAAACCTTCTGGGCTCTGACTGCTTCAGATTTGCTCCCTTTAGTCTTCAGCACAACCCTGGTTTGTCCTGGCGTCTGCTTTGTCTCTGGAGAGCTCAGGAGAGGGCCACTGTCTGGGGGTCTGGGGAACGGAGCAGGAGGAGCTGCTGTCCAAAAAACTGTGCAGGGAGGGACAGGGAGGAGGTGAGGGAGACAGATACCCCTCCTCCCGATTTGGCTTCATCCAGCCTTCCCAGCAGCTCTCAATAAAAAATACATTTATATTAAAAACAGAACAGAGACTGAAAAACCATTTTTCCCCCAATAATGCCGAACATCAAAAGGAGATTTTTATCAATTATGAGAGCGAGATTTTGGCCATAAAGTGGTAATTTAACGAGTGGGAGATGGATGGCGGGAAGCAATAATGTCAGCCGGGACGGACGGTGCGCCATTAGTCACTGAGGCTGGGGGCCCCTCCCTAGGCCTGCCAGGCCTGGCCTCTGCCCTCTTGGCCACTGTCTTCCCTCGGGCTCCACGCCTCTCCTTGGGGGACTCCCTTGGCTGACTCCGATGCACCTTCAGGCCACTTGCTGTGTTGCTTCTGCATGAATCTTGCACGTCTTGGGCCACGTCCCTCACATGCTGGTGGAATCGAGATGCCCGAAGAGCTGCTCCCAGCATTCCTTCCTCCTTTGCCACCTTCTTCACTCTTCACTTGGCTCCACTCTGGCATGCAGGTCAACCCTATTCCACGGCATTTGCACTTCAGCCTGTCCTCTGTCCATGCCCTTCTTTTATTTCCCCCTACTTACTCATTGGACTTCTGCTCATTCTTTAAGTTCTAGGTCTAACCACACACACATAAACACATACCCTGACACGCACACATACCCTGATACACACAAACTCTGACATATTCTGACACATACACTGACACACTGACACAATGGTACACACACACTCTGACATACTTTGACATACACAGTCACATACCTTGGCATATACCCTGATATACATACTCTCTTTCACACACACACTCTTTGCCAGGTGTCAGGCACTGTTAAATGTTTCACATGGGTCAATAAAATTCTCATTAAAATCCTCCAAGGTAGATACTACTATGGATCTTGTTTTCCAGATGGGAAACTGAGGTGCAGTTTCTGGTGGAATTGTGTCCCTTGTTTCCTCAGGCACCCCTAGCTGGATAAATGGTTCTTTGGTGATCTCCTGGGTACTTCCTGCCCTCTTGCAGCTCTTAATGCAGCTGTTGGTCATGCGATGGTTGGTTGCTCGCCCCTCCTGTGTACTCCCGGGGCCCAGTGTGGGCACTGCACACCACAGTGTGATAGTAGGGGTGGTTGAGTTGAATTGCAGAACGACTTCCAGTGCTTCTCTAAAGCCTTCCCTGACTCCCCAGTCAGGTTGAACTGGCCTGCTTAGAGACCAGTATGCTGGTTTTGACAGGAGGGTAGTCACCTGATCAGCTTAGTGCTGGGGCTATGTTCTTGGAACAGCCAGTCTCCTCTGGTGGTTGTGGGGTCCCCTCAGTGCACTGACCCATGTCCGGTGCACAGAGGGTGCTCAGTCGTTTCATGCACCACAAACCCTGCCTTATGCAGGGCATCCTGGTGTTACAGGGCCTGGGGTCCTCAGAATGGTGACTACCCCTGACCCGGGTCCAGGTCCTCCTGGCACATTCCTGCAGGAGGCTGTGGAGGTCTGTGTGAGGTCTCCCTGGGCATCTATACCACAGGTGAGGCTGGGTCTAGAAGAACCGAAGGATCATTTCTGTGGTGGTATGTCCTGATGGAGTTGGTTCGGAGAGCTTCTGTCATCTGCTTCCCACTGCTGACATATCCTGCCCGGTGTTCTCTCTCCGCCTTGGTTTCCTCACTTGTATACAAGTGTACCATTACATTAGTTGAAGATTTATGTTGCTTAGGCATAGTACCTGGGGGCCACAGACCCCAGTGGCTGGGCTGTGGTACTCACAAGCCAAACTGCTATGAGTATGAAGGAAATTGGAAGCCTGGGCCCCCAGCTTACACCCAGCACCTCCTTGGTTCCCGGCTCTTCTGGACTGTGGCAGGCCCAGGATCTTCTTGTTCAGTGGCATGCGCTTTGGACAGCGGTTGCCTAGAGAATCACCAAGTTGTGGGTTCTAAGGGTTTTGAAATGATCTCGTCTCATCTGTGTTTACAGGTGAGGCGGGAGTGGAGTGGAGTCTGCTTCCCAGAAGCTGCCTGGGCCGAGGTAGAAGCAGGGCCAGACCCTGGCCAGCAACTCCCCAGCCTGTGCCTGGCCCCCTGCGCCTTCTATCTTCAGGTCTGGGAGCAGTGGGGTGGGGGGGTGGGGATGGCGGTGGTGCTGTCACTGAAATGCATGAACCTCAAGTGACTTCTACGCCAAGTGGGACCTTGTTTCTCATGAACTTTGAGAAAGTTGTATTTTCTAAAGTTCATTCCTCAAGGCAATAGATTTTCCCCCTAAAACTTCACCAACTTGCTAGTCATTCAGCTACATTCTTGGAGCTTTGTGCTCCATGGGTTGCCAGGGTGCCTGTGCTGGTGCTCTCTCCCTCGGAGATGGGATTATAGGATTCCAGGGTGTTCTTTGTATCCTTCCAACAGCCCTTCCCCAGCCAGCGGCTTGGTGTGATTGTACCTGTGCACCCCCCAGATCACTTTTCGTCCACAGACCGTGGTTGGGGTATTTTCCCCTTGCTGGAATCTAACTCAGAACAGCTGTTGCGTCAGGGTTATTCTGTGGGGAAAGGACCTGGGCCCCACTCACTGACTCTTGAGATGGGGCCCGCTCCTCACTGCTTTGCTCACCCAGAAAACACAGATTTGTTGAGCAGCTGATATGTTCTCACCTCTGTGCCAACGCTGTGGGGGATACAGCAAATGTCAAAGCTGGGTCCCTCCCCTCTCCTTCCCCAAAACCAGGCAGACAGAACAATACACAGAGGGAGTAATTAGAGAACAATTAAGCACTCAGCTGTGGGGCTGTGCAGAGAAGTTCAGGGGAAGTTCATAGGAGGGTTCTGGAGGAGGTGGGTTCAGAGCTGGTCCAGGGAAATGAGCTGGAGTTAAGGAGCGGAAGTGCCAGGGTACTTGTGGGCAGGGTGAGCCTGCGGGGCCTGGCTGTGTCTGGCCGCAAGGAGAATGAACAGCAGGGAAATTTGCTGAGGGTGTATTCACAAGAGTCCACAGGCTGGTGGCCTGTGCACAGAAGCCCATGGTGTCAGAGCTCTGGAGGCCAGGAGGAGTCTGAGGCCAGGGAGTAGGCAGAACTGGCTCACCTGAGGGCCCGAGGACTCTCTCCTACCTGAGAGTGAGGTTCCTCCTCATGTCTCTTCACATTGTCTTTCCCATGTCTGTTCTGTCTCCCTGTTTTGAATCATATGTTTTATTTCCTTTTATTCTCAAAAAAAATTTTTTTTTGCGACTAGGTCTCGCTGTTTTTGCCCATGGAACTGCAGGCTCACGTTGCCTGGGGTACTATGGACTCAAGCAATACCCAGCTTCAGCTTCCCAGGTAGCTGGGATTACAGGCACGCACCACCTTGCCCAGCTATTTTTTGGGGACTAGGTCTGCTATGTTGCCCCGAGTAGGACTCGAACCGTGATCCCTAGCCCCAGTCACTTCATAGGCTGAAGCTTACGGGCACGAGCCACCATGCCCGGCTTATTCTCAAATTTTATTAATTGCCAGTTGTTTACATAACTATGTAATTTGGGGAGTGCCACTCTCATGGGTGCACAACCTTCTCTTGCTCTCCAGGGCTGTGGTGCCCATGCCTTCTCTCTCCAGCTCCCTTGGCTGCCACTTTGTTCTTCACAGAGTCTAAGAATTCTTTTTGTGTTTTGTCAGTTTGTTCGCTGTGATTATTTATATGCTGCAAATGAGTGAAACCATCCAGTAATTGTCATTCACTTTCTGACTTATTTCATTTAGGATAATCACCTCAAGTTTCACCCGTTTCGTCCCAAAAGACAGTGTCATCTTTTAAAATAGCTGAGTAGTATTCCAGTGAGTGTATGTTCTGCAGTTTTTTTCTTCAGTCATCTAATGACAGGCGTTTAGGTGGTTCCATGGCTTGCTGTCGAGAATAACCCTGCTGTGCATTTAAGTATGCATAAATCTAGTGATTCTTATTCTTTGGGTAAATACCTAGCAGTGGCATTGCTGGATGACATGGGTTTTCATTTTTGTAGTTTTGAGGGATAACCATACCATTTTCCAAAGAGGCTACACCAAATTGTATGCCTGCCAACAGTGCACAAGAGTCCCTTTTACTCCACTAGCTTCCCTGTTGCCTAAATCTTCATGCCTCCACCTGTGCAGCTACTAATCCTGAGGAAGGTTGAGTTTTGGGGAGAGGGAAGAAGAGTGGGTTCTAGGCATTAGACTTTAGGGAGTCACCACTGGCACCAGATCTTAGAAGTTGTGATAAGTCCAATTGGCTACTAGTGTGTGTGTGTGCATGTGATTGTTTGCACATGTGCACATGCTCCAGCCCCAATGACTGAAGGGGAGAGATGTTTCAGCAGAGTCAACCAATGGCAGAGGGTGCATGGAGGGGTCCAAGGCTGGGGCTGGGCTGGGGGGTTCTTGTATCATCCATACCTGGCAAAGGTGAAAGCTCTCTGTGGAGCCCTTTTGAGCTGTGTCCCCCATGGGGGTAGGGTCAGTTTTTCACCCCTCTCTGTGCCCCTGGCGCTCAGAATGAGTGTCCCAGATTGGGCAGGGAGTCAGGAGGCCACAAACAAGAGGGTTAACACCGTGGCCACTGCTCTTGAAGAAGCTGCCATAGCTGACCTCACATTCCCTGGGGCTGTGAGAGGCCACAGGGCCCTCATCTACTCTGAACCTCTGGCCTTCCTTCCCTGCCCAGGGACAGCGGTGTGGGTGTCCTCTTCCAGGTTGTCCCTGGCTGGGCTGGTGTGGACAGGGTGGGTGTGAGAACAGTGGTTTCCAGTGCTTCTTTCTGGCTGCATGTGGGCCAGAGGATTGTGTATTGGGGTGACCCGGGAGGAAGCAGTGATGACAAGTTTTCCCAGGTCCTGCCTGTCTTGGGGGACATATTGTCAGACTGACCCAGCTCTCATGGTACTCATCCTACTTGGGGCACCCAGAAGCAGATCCCAGGCAAGGATTGCAGTGAAGCAGTTTCCTGGCTCTGGCAGTGGAACATGGTTTGGGGGAGAGAAGGCAGCTGGTGTGACTGCCTGTTCTTGACCCCCTGCAGCTGTGGGCATTGGGGGGAAGGACAGATGAAGATGAATCCTGCTGGGAGACTGGGAAGTGGTGCCAAACACTCTATGGATTCACCCAACCAAGGGGCAGGTGGTGCTCTGCGTCCAACTTCATGGTGATGGTTGCTGCTGGGGAACACTGGCTGCTGTGGAAAAGAGCCCTTGGGCACCATTACCGATTCTGGATGTTACAAGTGGAATTGGGCAGGGCAGTGCTGGTCCTCTGCAGACATCACCCCCTAAAATCCTTGCAGCTGACCTGTGAAGGAAAGCACTGTTACTGTTACTCCCCTTTTACAGAGGGAAGAACAAACCAAGACCAGAGAGGTTTAGTTATGTGCTTGAGGTCACACAGGGAGCTAAGGCAGAGTCCAGTGGCTAGAACTCATTCGAGAACCTGTGTTCCTGACCTTTCCTCTTCTGTGCTCTCTGCAAGCAGCCATGTGCATTCCCCACGGTTTCACATCCCACATTGTAAGGTTTCTCCTAGCATTCCTGAGTGGGAGGTGGGCCAGGCAGGTGAGGTGCCCTGTGTGGGTCAGGGAACCAAATATTTATTAGGCGTTTTCTGTCTCCAACATGTGTTACATGTTTTCAAACCCAGGGCCTCATTCTCTTCCTCTTGACAGCTCAACAAGGTTGGAGGCCCTTTTCCCAGACATAGAAACTGAAATCCAGAGACCCTAAGTAGCTTACTCAGAGTCACAGCAGGGCAGTGACTCACAGGCCACGTGCACTCACAGGCCCTCACTCCTGTCACACAGGTTGCCTCGCAGCCAGAATGGAGACCTGGGCCCAGGGCCACACAGACAGGCCTACAAACCTCAGCCCACCTCTGGGACCTTGTGCTGGCGCTGACATCACACCTCCGGCCACTTGACCTCTGCTGTGGGCTGACCCCATATCTGTGTCCCCTCAAAAGTCAATTAAATGATGGCCGAGCAGGTTGAGAAGCAGGTAGAATGTGTCAGGTGCTCCTCCTCCATCTCACCTCTATAGAAGGAGTCACTCCAGTGTGCCCACAGGTCTGGGGCTGGCAGTGGGGTGACGAGTGGTCAGCTCTCCTTCTCTTGACACGAGCCCTCTTCTACTCCTGCCACCCCGTCTTCTCCGATCCCCACCTGCGGTCCACCTGAAGCAGCTCCCTGGCTGCAGAGGGAGCAGTCCCACCACGTCTGACTGATTTATGTTCACCGTTGAAACAATAATGTTTAATCTGGAAAGGGCTAATCAATTTTTTATGCTGATTATGAATAGGCCAGCTGTGCCTGCTTCTTTATTCATGGGACTTCAGAAACAAGCCCAGGTCTCCGACCAGGCTCCCTGGGTGCTTCCTGTGTGGGGACCCTGCTTCCAGGAGAGCCCCTCTGTCGCCTCCCTGTGACTCCAGATGTGCCTGCGCAGGTACCTGTGTTTGTCAGGGTCAGCGGCGGCTCCATGCAGGCAAGCGGGTTTAGTGTGTGTGCACATGCGGAGAAGGGCTGCTGTGGTGCTGGCTCACACTGAAGGGGGTGCGGCCTGGAAGATCCTAGAACTGGAAAGGCTAATAAGGGTCAAAGACTCCAAACCCACCTTTTCACGTGAGGAATTAAGACCTGGGAAAGGTAAAGCAGCTCCCCATGGTCACAGCTGGGTGGTGGGAGAAGTGGGCCTGGCTTTCTGGTGCCCTGGCCTGAAGCAGAATGAGCACTCCCAGCAGTCATGCAGAGGGCGGGACAGGGGACAGGCTGTGTGGGTGACTGCAGTCACCGACTGACTCATCACCCAACTCTGGCATCTCTCAGGGCCGGGGGTTTCAAGTGCAGCAGAGCTGCAGGCCATATGTGAGGTCAGGAAGAGAGAAAGGTACCTGAGGTGTACACTCCAGCTTTCAGGTGTTCCTGGTGATCCTCAAAAAGGATCATCCAGAGGGGGTGAACGAGAGCTTTCTGGTGCAGGTGAGAGTGGAGCAGAGCTAAGTGCTTTAGAAAGGAGATTAGGCAGAGGGACCTGAAGGGGAGCCTCTTGGGTGGGTGGAGTGACCCCAGCTGATGTGTGGAGGCAGGACTGAAGGTGGGTGACCCTAATCTCTCGTGGGTGATGCTCAGGAAGACGCCTGGCCTCCTTGGCCTGTGGTTGGAAGTGTGGAGTCCTGGACTGGCTGGGAGGGCACTGGGCCTTCGAGACCTGGCTTTCCATGAGGGCGGGGCTCCTGGACATTTGGATTGTCCTCAGCCTTCCTCTCTTTTGGGCCTTCAGTGAGCGTTTGTTGATTTGTTGAATGACTGCAGCTGTTTATTGGGCTTCTGTTGAGCAGGCCCTGGGCTGTGAGGTAAACAAGTTGCCTTCATGGTGAGTGTATCCCAGGGAAGGGCGGTGAAGATTTGGACAAGTCATCAGAAAGGGAACATTCAGTGGCACTGTGGAAAATGCTACTAAGGAAAAGGATCAGTGCTCTGAGTTTAGGAGGCCTAGGTGTCTGTCCCAAGGAAGTCATAAGTGAGCTGAGCCCAGCAGATGATTCAGGGAAGGTGGGACAGACAGAGAGCAGGAAATGCAGGGTGGGAAAGAGTAGGATTAGTCCAAAGACAGAAAGTGGTGGTGGCAGGTCAGAGGTGTGACTGGCTGGGGCTGCGGGGGTGTGCATGTTAAGAGGAGTTGAGGTCAGCAGCCACAGTCAATGGCTTAATGCAGAGAATGGCTCTGCCTGGGGCCAGGTGGGGTGGCACTGGGTGGCACTGGAGACTAGTTGGAAGCTCTTGTGGTTGGCGGGAGGGACTTGTGCCGTGATGAAGAGTGGAAGGATGCCATCAGGAAACTCACCAACGAGACTCGAGGAAGAATGAAATGGCGTGAGACTTAGGGAGGTGCTGTGGTCCACTGCTTGGTTGGGTCTGAATGCTCAGAGCTGCCCACAGCCCTAGAGGAGATAGCAGGAGTATGTATGGCATGAGGAGATGGCAGGTTGTCTTGCTAATATTGTAGAGAAGGGTTTTCTCTTTAGGGCTGAGATTTGCACAGTGGCCTGCTCTCTCCCAGAGTAGGTAAGGTGGGTTGGTGTCAGAGACCAGAGTCCATGTGGAAATGAGCAACTGGGTTTAGCTCCAAGAGACTGAGTCCCTGCACTGAGTTCCTGGTTTCCAGACATTTGAAAAAAGTCTTCAGCACCCTAATTTAGCAAGAACCCTGGGACTGGGTTGTGTGGATTGTGTGTGTGCTCCATGGGTGTGTTTTGTGTTTGTGCAGTTGTGTGTTGGTGTTGTACGTGTGTTGCATGTGTTAGTGCTGTGTTTTGTGTTCATGGGTGTTGGGTGTTTTGTCTGAGTGTTTCGTGTTATGTGTTTGCCGTGTTGCCTTTGTGTAGGTGATCCCTATAACTGGGTTTGTAGCAGAGTGAGGAGCCATGTTTCTTCAGCAGCTGGAGCTGCACCTGCAAATTGTCAGTGTCACCATGTCCTGTGGGGTGTCCTGGGGCCCCACACCCTTTGTTATGCCACTCTTGGTGTGTGAGCTGAAGACAATGGTTCTCTGTGTGTTTTAAGGGGACCCTGGGCTCCTGGGAGGGAGATGTCATTTCAACCCAGCAAGTTTTAAAATCTTAAGGTTTTATTTTATTTGAGACTAAGTCTCACTCTTTTGCCAGGGGAACTGCAAGCTCATGTTGCCATGGACTCAAGTGATCCCTAGCATCAGCCTCCCAGGTAGCTGGGATTACAGGTGCACGCCACCATGCCCAGCTATTTTTCGAGACTAGGTCTCGCTATGTTGCCCTGGGCAGGTCTCAAACCCCCAGACTCAAGCGATTTCCAGTCTTGGCCTCTTGTCCTAGGCTGGGATTTTAAGCGTGCACCACCGCACCCAGCCTAAAATCTTAAGGTTTTAAAGGAGAAAGGAAAGCTGGGGAAGGATAACACAGGTGAGGTAGCCTGGGAAACCTGGAGAGCAGAGGTACCTGCGCCCTGGAATGGGAGTCAGGCTGCTTCTAGGTCTGTCACCTGCCACAGTAGAGCCACAAGTCTTGGGGCCCTTTTGCTGGTCATGACTTGGGTGTCATACCTGCCCTTGATTCATTCCTGTCTTCCCAGTGGACATTAACTTCCTGCAGTGACTCTGGGGGGGTGGCAGTGGTGCCCTCTTTGGACTTGTCAAGTCCCTGGAGATGTAGCACAGTACCCTGCACCTATTAGTCATTTAGGAAATGTTTGTTGATGTTAGTGAATATATTCCTGTCTGCAAAATGGGGACAACGATATATTCTTTAATTACTGTGGAGGGAGTTGAGAATTACCTAAAAGCATCATTATGCAAGTGCAAGGAGTTGCCGTGATGGGACACTCAGTCCCTGCAGAGATAACCTGCCATCCCCCTGTCAGCCCAGGCTCAAGTTCAAGGAAGAGGGCAGACTTGCAGTGGAGGCTGTAGAGTTCAGCCTGCCTGATTAGGGCCTGTTCCCACTGTTTCTTGGTCCTATGATGTTATGGGCCCACCCACTGGGCTTATCCCTCTGTACTCTGATCACATAGGGGTACCTGCTCAGTTCTGGCAGTGGGGGTTCCCACTGCAGACTGCACTGTGTCCAGAATCTCTGGTCTCTTCTACCCCAGGGATCTCTGTCACAGAGACATAGACCTGTCACCCTGTGAGACTGTCCAAGTTATTAAGATGGGGAACATTGAAAGATTAGATTTATGACAGTCAGGGTGGATTATGAAGAATAATTTATCAAATGTCAGCGCCTGCAGCCTACAATTTACAGGAGGTTTGCTTAAGCTGAGGGGATCTGATTGGCTGCCCCTCCCCCACCCCTAATGAATGACAGACCTAATGGATGGCTTCCCAGGCTGGCCAGCCACATTGGGTGTTTATCTGCTTTTTATTAATCATTATTATCACAACATTTCCATAGAGTCCTTCCACCCATAGCTCTTGAAGTGCCCAGCACCAGGAAGGCTTCCTGGCCTCCTTGAGGAAACTATAGCCACTTCTGGATACACGTTAGCTACTTGGATCAGCTGGAAGACCCAACACCCCTGTCCCAAGAAGAGGCTGAGGAAAACCACCCCTCAACTCCAGTCCTTCCTTGGGAGCTTCCTGGGCACCACTCATGTGTCAGGTGCCTTGGATATAATCCTGAGCCAAAACAGAAGTCCGTGGTCTGAAGAGGAGGAGGGAGAAGAGCAACTATAAATTAAGGTGGAAGAGCAGCTGTGTGATTACTCTTGTGGAGTCCAGGAGCTCTGAGAGTGTACAAGGGCCTTCTCTGAGGGAATGGCCTCTGAGTAGCCTCTGACTAGTCATTTGGAGGAGGAGCAAGACTTATTACAATGTGGAGGGGGAAGGGGAACTTTGTGGGCAGAACAGATGACATGTGCAAAGACCCTGTGGTAGGCAGGGAAGGGTTGTGCTGCTGGTAGACAGAGCCATCTGGTTCAGGTAGAGAGAGTGGAGGGGTGGTTTGGGGGATGGGGTGGAAGAGGTGGGCAGGGCAGAGTCTGTATATCACATTCAGGATTTGGGCCCTGGGAAGTTGGGGAAATGGTTTAGTGGAAAGAAGAGATATGATCAGCATGTTTAGAAAACCCACCTGCCCTGCTTGTGGAGAGTGGGTTGCCAGAAAGGAAGGCAAGTGGGTGAGCCAGTTAGAAGGCCTTTACAGTTCCCGGGAAAGGGAGGAACCAAAGACTAGAATTGCTGCCTTTGTCCAGTGCTCTTTTCATTTTACCACCCTGTCCTCTTCCAGGGAGCCTCACTACTCCTGCTGTAGCTGTGGGTCTTCTGGAGGCTCTATTCTAGGCCTTTCACACTACAACTGTGTGAATATGATGGCACAGAAGTCCCCATTTTACAAATGGGCAAACTGCAGCCCAGAGAGTGTAACTGCCCAAGAGGGGACACCTTGGAGCTGGAATCTGACCCAGAGTTTGCATCAGGGAGGATGCTCTGTCTGAAGGTGTGGCCTCTGGCTTCCTGTTTCTCTCTCTGTCAGCTGCTTGTCATTGGTGCTAGGAAAGAAGCTCAGTTGACCTGTGATGCTCTCGCAGAACTGGTGGGTGATTACCCTGTGACTGGAGGCTCTTCAGAGATTCAGCTTTGTGCTGGCCTCCTTGCAGGAACAGACAGAACGCTGTGATAATTTCTGGGGTTCAATGGAGTGACAGAGGGCCTCAGATTCTGCTGCTTACCCTTCGTCTTGCTTCCCGGCCTAACAGTAGCAACAGCTAATGGCTCTGGAAGAACTGACAGTTTGATCTTTCAGCACCCCAGAAAGAACACACAATCATGGAAGACAGGGTCTGTGTGTCCTCGAGCGATTATTGTCATTATTATTTTTTATTATAATAAATTGCTCTGAGTGGGAAGCCGAGGGTGGGGTGTTCCCACCTTGAGGCAGGGCAGCTGTTGGGAGTTTAAGGAGACACCTGGATGCTTTGTCTTCTCTTTGGCCCCACATAGTTATATAGGAGGTCCCTTCTTCTCATCTTGGGGCTCTTCAGGATTGGGTGAAGGGTAAATAGCCCATCTCCAGCAGATCCTGCCAAAATGCAAATGTGTTTTTCAGAGTGTTGCCTCCTCTGTTAGGACATGCTGCTGGTCTGAGTCCTCTTCATGGCCAGAGATGCTGTCTGTTTTGTTGGCCCTGAGTCTGACATGGTTTCTGTCATGGGCTGGACATGCAGTAACTATTTCTTGTCTGATTGGCATAGGCTAAGGAATGACACTTTGGTTTCATTTCATATATTAACTCTGGTCAGTGGGAGTGGCTGCCTGGAGCACTGTGTTGAGAAAGATCCTGAGGCCTCAGCTCAGCTCAGTGGAAATGAATGCTGACATCGATGAGTGATGTCTGGCCTGGGTATGCTTGGGTGTGTTAGTTAACTATTGTTGCATAACCAGTTATCCCAAAACTTAGTGCCTTGAGATAATAAACATTTAATAGCTAATGGTTTCTGTGTGTCAGGAACTGTAAGTGTCTTGTGGGATGGTTCCGGGTCAGAGGTTTTGGTCCTCATGAGGTTCCTATCAGAATGCTGGCTGCGGCCGCAGTCATCTGAAGACATGTGTGAGGAAGGGGATCTGCTTTCCATGGTGATTCTTTCTTGGTGGAGGCCTTGGTCTCTCACCACATGGACTTTTGCATGGGGCCGCATGGTGTCCCCTCACCTGGCCACTTACTTCCTCTGGAGCAAGTGACCCTAGAGGGCAGGGAGGATGCCCAGTGACTTTCATGGCCACCTGGAAAGTCACATACTACGTTTCCTGCATTATGTTCTTTGTTAGGATTGGGTCATTAGGTCCATCTCACAAGGCAGAGGGGAGAAGCTACTTCTCAAAGATTCACACCAAGTCAGCTTGTGAACATAATTTAAAACCCCCTAGGGGGAATGAGTGTACAAGCGCCAACTCTTTGCTGTCCCTGGGAGGTATAGTAGTGACCTGAAGAAGTGGGATGAAAGCCAGGCATGGAGCAGGAGTTGCATCAAAACGGGATATCCGCTGGAAGGGCAATTATGAGATGTAGGGGTACCTGGGTAAGGGCTCTGGGAATGGTGTCAGAGGAGATGGGTTTCAAGCACACATATGTTGAGGTTTTGGTGGGTTTTCTACTCAAGGCATTGGTTTTGTGGGGCCCCAGCTAGCTACGCTGTCTTTCTTGCCTTGGGCTGGGAATGGGCAAGTTTTATTCCATCCACTCCATTAATCTGGGAGCTGGTCTCTCTCCCCACCAGGCTGCCATGGATGGCAGCTGACTCCTCACCAGGGGTGGAGTGGGCCATTTTGAGAACTCCAGAGCCAGGTGTTTGCTACCGATGCCATGGCAACCTGCTTAGTGTATGCTGGGTAGTCTCCCCAGCCTAAGTAGGAACTGCCTGGCCTTGGTGCCCAGGCCAGCACCTGCCTGCTTGGAGGCAGGCGCCTGTCTTCATCTGCAGCTGTCCAGCCCAGGGTTTGTTAGAGCATCACATTCCAGTGACACAGTTTCTGAACCAGAGTAGGTCTGATATGAATGAGGGGACAATGGGAGGGAGTGTTTCAAACTGGACCACTTTGGAAAGTTGAGGACACCCCCCACCCTGTGATGGCTATACTGGTCCGTGTCCCCCCCCACCCCCCTGCTCCTGTGAACTGGCCAAGACACTCAAGCAAAACTTCCCTCAGGAGTCATGTTGAGGCTTCCGCAGAAGTTCCTGGTTTCCTGTTGTCTTATTTTGGGTCCACTAAGTCTGGCCAGTGTTTGATTGCTCACTGCGGCCCTTTGGAGACGTTCTCTGGTCATCTGACTTGGCGGGAATCTATATGGCTCGTTTTGAAGAGTCTGTCACTTGTTCCTGTGTGGGGTGTGTTGTGGGGTTTCCTGAGTCCTGGACCTCAGCTGGCTGAATCCAACCTGAGCCCCCAGTCCGCAAAACCCCTGGGTAGGACACATTTCTTGCTTTTCTGATGTTTTTCTGCTCATTAAAAAAAAAAAACAAACCCACCACATCCTCCTTTTACCTTTATATATCAACACACATCCCTAAACCCCCCCCCCCCCCCCCAACAAAAAACCAGACCATGCAAAGCTAGGGGAACTTACTTTCCTAAGTAAAAACTGATTATTTTTCCTTTTTTTAGTAGGGACGTTGATATATTTGAGTCATGTGCTGACAGTAATTAAAAAGCACATAACTAATCATTTTAAAATGTAGTTGTTTTACTTAATTGATTTTACTGCCAGACCCAGAGGAAAAGAAGAAACCTGAAAGAAAGCTCAGCAGAGACAGGCTTCTGTGGGCCTGGAGGCCGCGAGGGCAGAGCTGGATGCATGACTGCTATAGCTGCTGCCCTTTGTTCCCACCAACGTTCTTCTGCTGCAGGGTGGTGGGGGGGACGGGACACCAGGCCCCATGGCAGTGGGGTGGCATTTGGTTCAGCTGCATGGGGGGTATTATTCTGCTTTTGGGACATGGACGATTTTTCCTTACTCTCTATCAGCATAAAGCACTTCCACTGAACACTCTGAATCAAGGTTCCATTTAGAGATACTTTATTCATATTTAATTACAGGCTGCAGCACCAATCTTTAATTACCTTTTTTATAAGCCAGCTAGGAACATCCACTGGCAATCAATTATTGTTGTGTGTTTGTGTGTGTATGCACAGGAGGGTGTGGGTGTGTGACTGGCTTCCTAAGAGAGGGAGAGAATGGCTGTGGGGGCACAGTGGAGGAGGTGGATGGGCAGGGATGTTGGTGGAGTTGGGTATCTGCCTGACGGGACCCCTGTGCCCAGGGAGTGGAACATCCCATTTCTCATGCCTCTCTTGGCTCCTCTGGTCAAGTTGGGGATTTGGGCATGTCATTTGGGTCTTGTTCAGGGTATTGAGTTGGCTTCTGGCTTGTGTGGTATCTCAGGATGGTCTCCTCCCTTGGTGGGAGCAGGGCCTTATGGGTGGCCGTCCCTGAGAAGGCAGAGTTTCCTCTTAGCCTGAGTGGTGTATGCTTGCCTGATTCTTTCCTCCCACCTCCACCCCCCCATGCTCCTGGCAGTTCTTCTTGCCACACAGACCTCATTGGTGCCTTGTCACTCTTGCTTGCAGTGAGTGATTCTGACATCCTGCAGTGGCACTGACTTGGGGGTGGGTGTCTGCAGAGAATGAGCACATGTTCCTAGGGAACCAGCAGAGGCTTGGTGTGGGGGTAACGTGACCTCCAGATCCCTTTCCGAGGGGGAAGATGGGGCCACTTTAGCTATTTTAGGGTCCGTTTTCACAGCTCTGCTCCAGAAATGACTGTCTTTGGTGCTCCTTCAGGAACTGCCAGGGGGTTTCCAGGGCAACTTGGCATTGATCTTATTACATAATGGTTAGGGGTGTTGTTCAAGGTCCACCTTCTTCCTAATCCTGCATCCTTGCCCCATCAAGGGGGTGGGAGGGTTTCGAACTCATACTCTTTACCCTGTTGGGGGTGCTAGCATCCTTTCTGTGTTTCTTTTGTCTGTCCTAGCTGGGGCCTGAGAACACAGGGTAACAGTCAGCTGCGTGTGACAGAAAACAACTCAAACTGACTTAAGCTAATAAAGGACTCTAAGGCTGGGCATTTAGTCATGACTCCATCAAGGGGCTCAACCATTGTGACCAGGATTCACTCTGTCTCTTGACTTTGCTTTCCTCTTTGTTGCTATTGTATGACTTCTTTTTTTAATCTTTAAAAACTTTTCTTTCTTTCTTTTTTTTTTTTTTTTTTTTTGAGATTAGGTCTCGCTATTTTTGCCCGTGGAACCGCAGGCTCACATTGCCCGGGGTACCACAGACTCAAGCAATCCCCAGCCTCAGCTTCCCAGGTAGCTGGGATGACAGGCGTGTGCCTCCATGCCCAGCTATTTTTTGGGACTAGGTCTCGCTATGTTGCCCCAAGCGGGGCTTGAACTACAATCCACTTCATAGGCTGAAGCATACAGTCTTTATTTTTTGATGGAACATTTTTTTAATTGATTGCACACACACACACACACACACACACATACACACACACACATGTAAATTGCATCATCGTCTACCCTGAGGTTTTCCCATCACCTTATCACCTGTGACACCTGTGAACCATCTTAATTTTTTGTGTCCCTCCAGCCCCTTTTCACCCTCCTCCCCCCTCTCTTGCTCTATGCTTCAGTTCTGTTGGCAATTTAAATTTTTTCTTGTTTGTTTTTCCTATGTTCTTCATGTAAGTGAGACCATCCCATATTTCTCTTGTACTTTTTGGCTTATTTCTGCTAACATGATTCTTTCTAGCTCCATCCATGTTGCTGCAAATGACATAAGTTTGTTTTCTTTGATTGATGCATAATATTCCATTATGCAAATATACCACATCTTTCTCAGCCATTCATCAGTTTTGGGGCATTTGGGTTGTTTCCATATCTTGGCAATTGTAAATAGTGCTGCATTAAACATATGCGTACAGCTGTCCTTTTTAACTAGTGTTAAAAAGTGGGATTGCTGCGTCGAATGTTAGTTCCACTTTCAGTTGTTTGAGGGTCCTCCACACAGCCTTCAATAGTTTACATTCCCACCAGCAGTATAAGAGTGTTCCTTTTTCTCCACATCCATACCAACACTTCTTGTTGCCTGTTTTTTTTTTTTTTAATATGGGCCATTCTTACTACTCGAAGATGGTTTCTCAGTGTGTTTTGATTTGCATTTCCCTGATTATTAGTGATGTGGAACTTTTTTTTTTTTTGGTATGCCTATTGGCCATCATTATTCCTCTTTGGAGGAAATTTTTAGTTCTTTTCCCCTTTTTTTGATTGGACTTTTTTTGGCTTTGTTTTTATTAAGTTGTGTGAGTTCTTTGTGGTCTTTGCTATCAGATCCTTATCACTTGTCTGGAGGGCAAAAATTTTCTTCCATTCGTTTTTGTTTGTTTGTTTTATTTATTGTCTCTTTAGCTGTACAAAAGCTTTTTAGTTTGATGTAGTCTCAGCTGTTTATGTTTTCCTTCATTTTTCTTCCAACTATAGATGTATCCTAAAGGAGTTTCTGAAGTGTATTTCTTGGAGAGTTTTGCCCATATTGTCCTCTATGTATTTTATGGTTTTGGATCTTATATCCAAGTCTTTTAACCATTTTAGAGTTGTTTTTGTACATGGTTTGTTTTGTGTGCATGGAATTGTCTTAGTTATTGTGTGACTTCTGGCAGCCCCAGTCTTGAAGTTCAATTCTTCCTACAGGTAAACAAAGTAAAACAGTTGAATGTGATTGGACCAGTGGGTCATGTATCATCTTTGAACCCCCCATCACTCTGGCCCTGGATATTCAGGGTTGTGATTGGCCAAGCTGAGGCCTTCCATCCACCCTGGGGTAGCATATGCAGTCCACTTGGCAAGTCCTACATAGACATTTGCTTTTGTAGGTGAGGCCTTTGGATTAGTAGGAGTGTGGAAGCAGGAAGGGCCAGCCATTTCAAAGGGAAGTGAGAGTTGATTCAATTCTGTAGTAGAGAGACTAGTGGGTTCAGCCCTTTCACAAATCTTTGGTTGGCACTGGCTCTGGGCCTGTTTTGGGTGCAGGGAATTCAGTACAAATAAAATACAGAAATCCCTGCCCACCTGGGGCTGGTGTTATTTTTTCCCCCTTTTTAAAATTTATTTGTTTATTTTTATTCTTTAAATCACAGCCTCAGTAAATGTTTGTTGGGATATCTCCCCCACCTCCCTCCCTCAGGTGCCCTCGCCATTCTCTTACACCCCAATCTTGGTTGTTTGCTAGTCTGTGCTAAGTCCCTTATTCTCTTTCTTTCCTGTGGTGGTGTTCTTTGATTGGGTGAGGGACTGTGTTCCTAGAACCAGGTGAGCCTTGATGGTAGGTTTTCAACCTTAAGTGTGCGTTGGGCAGCCTGTCTATTTTTGTTCGTGGTGTTTCCATGCTTTCTCGTTGGAGGCTGTCTTCTCCCACCCCATCTCTGTTGTGTTGCTGCTTTACCTTATGGTTCTGGTATCAGATTTTAGGGGGTCTCACCCCCTGCCCGTATCGGTGAAGAAGTTTCTCTGTGGATACAGGCAATTGTGATGGCTATTGTAGGTCACCTCCTTTGCTCAGTTTGCAGCTTTACTGCCAATGCCCCCAGTCTTTGGCTTTCCTTTCCTCTCCCATAAAGAGGGGAGGGGCGCCTTGCTCTCCCAGAAGGCATCTCCGAAATGAGGTCTTGGGTCTTCCAGACCCGGCGAGCTCATAGGTGTGCTTCTTGATAATGTGTTTATGTAGATGTTTCTCTTGTCTCGCATGCATTGGTTCTTTCTATTGTCCATCTGCTGTGTCCAGCTCAGGCTTGTGGGCTGGATTTTTACCTGGCCCCTCACCTGTTTTACGATGGGATTTGTGTTAATATATGTTCTTGCTCCTCCTGAGGATCAGCTGAGAGTGATGAAATGGACGGGGCACACCCCGCCTTCCACCCTTCCCACCTTGCCTACCTGCCTGCATGGGGGCAGGGCTCAGATGTCCATGCATGTGCCATCCCAATCCCGCTTTGGGCTGGGGCCTGGGGCAAATGCCTTGGCAGCTCTGGGGTGCAGATGGCTGCCCCATGCAACAACCATCCACTGGTGGATGGGGCTACAACTCCATCTTTCCCATTCCTGGGCTCTCCAGACGTGGGGGGGGCTTACCCTGGGGTTTTCTCCGCCTTTGCTCCCTACTGGCTAGGGGTGTAAGGGTGGGAGCCCAGGGCCACATGGAGGTCACCAGGCTGACCCGGCTACCCCTGGCAGTGTGCATCTGGCCTGCATGCCCCTGTGCCCTCCTGATAAGAGGACGCTACCTGACTGAGGCCTCTCTTCTGGGGCTAGTGTTATAATGGGGTATATAGGGATTGTGGTTTATTTTGTGCTAATCTAAGCCAGGGTCCAGGATAAAGAGTTATTGTGTGGAGAGACCCAGGTGCTTGGGGTGACTGACTTGGGGTAAATCTGGTCCTTATGGAGCCTGAAATCCATAAAGGAGGGGAAAAGACCAGTGTGTGGTTGAGGGAGAGGGAGAAGTAGGGACTGGTGTGTGTGTGTGTGTGTGTGTGTGTGTGTGTGTGTGTAAATAACCCAGTGAGGAAGAAGGACAGGGTAGGCCCCTCCCCTTGTTGCCTGAACCTTTGGCCTTTTCAGAATGTTGATAAATGGCATGGAGTTTAGTGAAAGCCACAAAAATGATGACAGAGCTGGAGAGTGATTTATGAGATGAGACTGACAAAGTGATCGTGCAGCCTAGCAACGGGGGATGGGATGTTGGCTGTGGGTCATGTGACTCTGAAGTCCAAGGGGAAGACGGACTCAGATAGGATAGAGAGACTGCTTCAGAAATGGGGGACAAAGGGAGAAAGGGGGCACAGCGTGAATGGGTTTTTACATGGGGGGAATGTGAGGACAGGCATGTGATTCAGTAGACAGAGACACACGTGTGTGTGTGTGTGTGTGTGTGTGTGAATGAATGAATGTATGGACTTTGCAGAACTGTGAGGCTATCCAGGGGATTTAAGAAATAGAGGGGGAGAATTTTAGCCTTGGTGAATCCTGCTAGAAACTTTTGGGGGCCTCCTTCCCATCTGGTAGAATATATCTGGACCATGTAGGTGTGACCACTCAAGTTCTAAAGAAATATTCTTTCAGAATAATTGGCATGGCATTTCTAAGAGGGAGAGAGGGAGGAAGAAGGGAAGAGAAAATGAAGAGTAAGAGGTATCCTTTCCATTTCATGGAGGAAGAAGACACAGAAAGGTCAGGGGGTCTGCCCGAGGCACCGGTGGGTGACTTCTCAGGTGAGGACCAACAGCAAGGCTTGGGCTTGTGTCCCTGGATCTCTCTGGGGTGGCTGGGCTGAGAATGAACTTGGGGAATGTGTGAAAGTGACTGCTTAGACAGGAACAAGAGGTGGTTGTTGGGTGGGGAGCCTCCAGCCCCACGTTCCCCAGGTTGGTGGAATTGGAGCATCTTCTATCTGGTCCCTATCTTGGGGCTCAGGTTCTGTTAGCCGCTGATCATCCATATGTGAGAGAGAGAGTCCTGGATATACATTGGTGCATGATGCATAATTCGGAACCTTCTGGATGTCACTTCTTGGCCTTAAGTGGAGGGGCTCATACTCACATGTCTGCAAGTAAAGTCTCCATGCTTGTTTTCTGTGCAGCTTCTTCCATCAGCCTGGGATGACCCAGGCAGCAGAGGCCAGTGCTGAGTCAGCATGCCACCAAGAAAACAGAAGGTCAGGCCAGCTTGGCTCCAGTCCATCCTCTGGCTCCCTCTCGAGGAATTTAGGCATCTTTTTAGTTGCTCTTTCCTCTCCCCATTCTCAACAGATCCAAGATTTGTTCGTGAGCTTCGATGACAAGCCTCTGGGGGCTGCTTCCCTGGCCCAGGTCCACAAGGCTGTGCTACATGATGGGCGCACAGTGGCTGTGAAGGTCCAGCACCCGAAGGTGCAGGCTCAGAGCTCCAAGGACATTCTTCTGATGGAGGTGAGAGCCTTCCGCCTTCACCCCCATCCTCCTTTCGTATTTTCCTGGCATCCAGGTGACCTGTAGGTGGAGTGTGGCCTGCAGGCAGCGGTGGGAGAGGATGACTCGAGGCCCTGATGACCATGCCCTGCTCACTGCGTCCTCAGCTGGCCCATCAATTCTCTGGCTTTGCTCCTGGGAACTGTCTGGGGTGGTCTTGCATGCGCTGAGCAGTAGCGGGGGTCAGGGGACCTCAGGGCATGAAACAAATGAGACAAATCGAAGTTGATTTCCTTGGGAATAGAACAAGTTGCATCTTAATTTGTTAACAAAAAGCAAAAGGGAGCATGTGGTCAACCAAGGGATATAAAAATGACAGGAGGTTCATGGAGAAATATTTTTGCAGATTGTTTGTTTGATATTGGCTTTGAATGACCAAACTTGCTTGCCTGAAATGGCCCTGGAGAAAGCTGTGGTGGGGAGTGGAGCTCTGCACTTTTCTCGTTACATGTTGAAAGCATGGAGATGGGGGGGGGGGAGCAGCTGTAGCATGGGGTCAGCACCCCTTTTCTAGCCACAGCAAAGGGGAGCCAGCATCCCTCAGAGGGGGTGAGCCAGCATTCCCTCTCCTCCCTTTCCTGTTTTCCTTTCCTCACTTTGGACTTGGAGTTTATTCTTGTCACTCGCTTTCACGGCCAGACATTCACAGGAGGGGCTCGTGGCACTTGTGCCCGGTGGGAGCTGGGTTCAAGGGAGTGGCTGAGTGTGCTCTCATCAGGAGCACCCCTTAGTGGCAGAGACAGATCATCATACAGCCACAGTGTGGGGACGTGAGTGCTGTCAAAGGGGGCTTTGCTACACACTGTGGGGTGCTGTGCTGGCACTAGAGGCATCTTTAAGGGGCTTTCCCCAGGAGCTGGAATTTGACTGGACTCCTGAAGCATTTGAGGGACAGCCAAGCAGGGGTGGAACCCTCAAACTGTGCTAAGGCCCCAGGTGTTAGGGGAAGCGAATTTGTGGGGAGGTTTCACCTAGTTCAGGTGGTGTGAGCTGGGAGTGGGAGCAGGTGAGTCCAGGCAGGTAGGCTGGATAGACCTGGGGGTATCTTGCCTTCCCGGGAGGGTGTTAAATGGTATACATAGTAAGTATGTATTTACTATGGGCCTGAGCACTTCTGATTTTCTCCTGTAGTCAGTGGGGAACCACTTAAGAATTTTAATCAGGGGAATGTCATGATCAGATGTGCATTAGAAATAAAAATCTGTTGGCAGTCAGGAGGATGTATCGGAAAGCAGAAAGACTGTAGCCAGGGAGACTAATTGCAGGGCTGCTGCTCTGGTCTGAGAGAGACATAATGATGTGGACCGCGGTCGTGTGATGGGAGTGCAGGAGAGGGATGGGCTCGAGGTTGGACTCATCAGGACTTGGTGACCTGCTTTACTTGGGCTAGGGCCAAATACTGGTGTGACTGAGGAGGAGGAGACTGAAGCAGGTATATGGTTTGTGGCTTAAATAATGGAGCCTGGGTGCCTTTGACCAGCTATAAAATTCAAAGTGCAGCTGGGGTAAAGGCTTTGCTGTGGATATTACAGAGGGAGTTTAAAACAAAAATGGACTTGGGGTGGATGGCATTAAAGAGAAGCCAAATAGGATGGTGAGGCAGTTACCCACAGGAAGCTACTCCTACTCTCAAGGTAGAGGGGCCAGGAGAAGATGTAATTCTTTTTTTTTTTTTTTTTTTGAGACTAGGTCTTGCTATATTTTTGCCTATGGAACCGCAGGCTCATGTTGCCTGGGGTACCACAGACTCAAGCAATCCCCAGCCTCAGTTTCCAGGTAGCTGGGATTATAGGCGTGCACCACCACACCCAGTTATGTTTTTTTTGGAACTAGGTCTGACTACGTGCCCCCAGTGGGATTTAAACTGTTATCCTTGACCCCGGCTGCGGCTTCCTAGGCTGCTGCTTACAGGCATGTGCCACCATGCCCGGCCCAGAAGATGTAATTCTTTTATTTTTTAATTAAAAATTTTTTTAAAAAATTATTATTATTATTTTTTGAGACTAGGTCTCACTATTTTTGCCAATGGAACTGCAGGCTCATGTTGCCCGGGGTACCACAGACTCAAGCAATCCCCAGCCTCAGCTTCCCAGGTAGCTGGGATTACAGGCACGCACCACCACGCTCAGCTATTTTTTTTGGAACTAGGTCTCGCTACGGGCCCCAGGCAGAACTCGAACCGCGATCCCTAGCCCCGGCTGCTTCATAGGCTGAAGCTTATAGGTATGAACCACTGTGCCCAGCCCCCAGAAGATGTAATTCTTTGGGGCCCAGAGAACTGGGGCCACTTGGTGGAAGCTGACCCAAGGGAGGCTGGCCCCTTGAGAGCTGGACCACAGATGTCAGAACTGTCACCTGGGAAAAGGGACTTGTTTGAGGAGCTGCTTGCCTCATGTCTCCCAGTACTACCAAGTATCCCCTCTCATTGCCCACTGGCTAGGCCTAACTGGAAGTCAATTGGCAAGGGATCCTGGG
Organism: Uropsilus gracilis; assembly: GCA_004024945.1. Classification (NCBI taxonomy): domain Eukaryota; kingdom Metazoa; phylum Chordata; class Mammalia; order Eulipotyphla; family Talpidae; genus Uropsilus; species Uropsilus gracilis. Next base: position 32,380 of record PVHY01016581.1, read on the forward strand.
AAATACAGTTTCTTCTGGGATGAATCATAGAGTAAGTGATTGCAGTCAGGATCTCTCTGCAGGATAATAGCTCAGTCTGGGGAAGTTGTTGAGGCCACTCAGAAAATGTTCCTAGAGGTCAGAGTGTGAGCACACGTGGTGCCAGGACAGTCCCATGAGGACTGTCATCACCATCACCTGGGAGTGCACCTTGGAAGGCAAGCTCCTCGAGGGAACTGGTTCTTTAGGCTTTGGAGGAGAACCAGGACTGGACAATGCTGCCCCAATGCAAACTGTCACTCGGAGAGCACCCTGTCTGTTATCTTGAGCTGCAGAGTGAACCACCTCAGAACCTAATGGTGAACACAACAGTCATGTCTTTTGCTTGTGTATCTGCAATCTGGGTGGGTTCAGTGGAGAAACTCATCTCTGCCTTATGAGCTGCCAGCAGGGCTGGCTTGCCTAGTACTGGAGGATTGACTTCCAAGGTGCTCACCCCTGTGCCGGTGAGTTGGTTGGGCCTGTGGTCCAGGGCCTTCTTTCCCCTCCAGGGTGGCATCTCTGTGACTGTGCTTCCTTCCATCATGGAGACTGGTTCCAGCCGTGAGCCTCCTGGGAGTCGGGCTGGAGGTGCATCCCAGCTTTATGACCAGGCTGTGACAGTCATGGAGCATTCTCTCTCCCTGGCTCTGGTGGTGGGGCTCTGAAATGCCACATCCTCAGAGGGGCACTATTCCAGAGAGTGTCAGAAGGGGAGGTACTGTTGTAGTCTCAGGAAGATATGCTCTGCCAGGGCCACTCAGTGTTGCTGGATGGTATAGCAAGTCAGTGAAGTTCTGAAAAGGGTCTTTTGAACTTGGTGAGTCATAGTTCCCTGAAAGAGCAGGGAGAATGGGGTAAAAGAGAATTGAGGCTGTGGGACTGGAGCCAGTTACCTAGAGTGCTCTTTTCATGTTTAGCTGCGGATGGTGGTGGAGAGTGAGCCAGTGGTTGGAGCAGATCACAGGCTTGAGCTGGTGGTGGGGGGCAGGGTGGTGAGCTGGCTTGGGACTTGGGGGGGCAGTTG
>PVHY01016582.1:0-33423 GCA_004024945.1 Uropsilus gracilis
AAAGTTGCAATGACCCCACCAAAGAACAGAGTGCTCCACAATAAGAGCTGAAGATCTATCTAAACACTGGGTTCACCTGGCATTTGGAGATGCTGACAGAGCCCAGCACCCAGTCCCGTGCTGGCTCGTCGGAACCCTGAGGTGCTGATTTCATGAAAGGCTCCCTATTTCAAACAGCACGAGAGAAACACCCTTCAGATCTCAGTGCCAAGAAGAGCTCCACTTTTTCTGAGGAGCCCATGTGTTTCTCATCAGGACACCACAAATAAGAAGCCGACAGTGTTATCCTTCTTTCTTTGACTGCCAGGAAGCTGTCCCTTGACCCCGAGACCCAAAGAGAGCTGCCTGGGGCCTTCTAAACTACTTATCTGTGCTCTTCTGTCCCTTCTGTCTAGACCTTCTGTCTTCCATTTGTCATTTTTAATTTGTGCTTCTATTTTGTTTTTGTGAACTACCTCAGATTCTCTGTGGAATAAGCAAGTTAAAATTACATGAAAAAGCAGGGCACGAACTAATTAATTAATCAATCAAGTCATGCACACACTGCCCAAGTCCAAAGCCGTCTGGGCTCTGCTAGCCTCTTGGGATTTCCTGCCAAGAGCTGAAAGGACTCAGAGAAGCAGTTATGGGTAGCTATTGCCTGTTCTGCACCCCCAAATCTGAACCAGTGATGCCCTGGGGACCAATACGTCCCATTGAGCTTCAGCACCATCACAGAAGTAGGAATATCCCTTCAGGCTGAGAATGGCAGGTCCAGGACTGGTGACCAGGACAACAGTCTCTCCCCATCATAGAGTTGGGGTCATAAGCAGCCATTCCTTGGGCTCTCCCGATGGCACCGCAGGTCCCCCAGACTCCAAGAGCATTGCAGGCGCAGTCCCCAGCATTGGCTCCTGACACTGCTTCTGCTGCTGGCCCCAGGCTGTCCAGACTGACTGTCATATCCCGGCTGACTCCCACGCTGGTGGGTCCCCTGCCAGACCCCATGCTGTTCCAGTGGCTCATAGTGGCTGACTCCAGTCTGCGTGATCTCATAGTCATGGTGGCCTCAGGACCCCTGGGGGCCAGGCCACTCTGAGAAACACCATGAAATATGGGTATTTTTAAAGCAAATGACTGAAATCATTATGTTATCTGAAAGAAGTGACACATGAAAGATAACAGATTGTGTGATTTCCTTTGTATAAAATGTTCAAAATAGGCATCCCAGTCCAAGTAGATTATCAGTTCTAGCAGTTAAAGAACATTGGTGGATTTTACAGCTTTAATGCTCTCAGAGAACAGGTACACAGGCACACTAGACAGGGAGGCTGGGCCGGTTATATTGGGAGTGGGCAAGGTTGGGTCGTGGGTACTGGAAGGTGAACCCCACAGGCCTCCAAGAATCTTCACACTCTGGTCTCTCCCCTCATTCCCTTTGTGTTCACCACCTGCTCTCCTCACGGTGATGCCACCCTTCTAACCTCACCTCCTAGACCCAGGTACGCCCACTTATGCATGTGCACACCCACATGCGTGCTCATGAGGAGGGCACAATGCCACAGGTGCTGGTCATAGGGACTAATGGTGGGGAAAGCCTGACTAACTCATGTACCCTGCCTAGGCAAATTCGTAAAGCTGCAAAGTAGATTAGTGACTGCATGGGGCTGGAGAGGAGGGAATGTGGAGTGGCTGCTGATGGGAATGAAAATCCTTATCAGAAGGATAAGAATGTTCTGGAATTAGATAATGATGGTGGTTGTACAGTTTTGTGATTCTACTAAAATCCACTGAATCGCACATTTAAAGGGTAATTTTAATGGAATGTGAATTGCAGCAGATACCAGCTAATACATCAGCTCCCAAATGTTGTATTTTGGGAAGAGATACTCAAAATTTAGAAAATTCTGCTCATTAGCAAGTGAATATACTCTCTAGTTTCAAAAATTAATACACCTCTTTTTCCAAGAGAGAATTAAGGTAGCTTCTGTAGACCCTGCATTCACTAAAGCTTTCCACCATTGTCATTTCATTCACTCCCAAACATCCATGTGCACCTACTATGGGACAAGCATGGAGAACATTGGGGTGATTGAAACACAACTCTGCTCTCTGAAATCTGTAGCTGGAAAGATGACACATTAAGCAGTCAGGGGCGTGAGAAGGTCCACCAGAAGCTGTCTGGAGCCCCACTCCAAGCACATTGTGAGCTCTCAAGAGCTGGCAGCCATGACTGTCACAGGATTGGGTACTCTGGCTGGCCTGGGCAGGAAGGCAGGGGTGTGATCCTGTTTTGGAAAGAGAAGTCACACTTGGGCCAAAACCTATTGGGAAACCCATGTGGGGAAGACTGGCACATGTTGGAAGAATTTGGAGTTCTTAGGAGGGAGTGCAGAGTCCCAGCATTTTAGCCAGCCAGCCAGCGAACGAGAGAGCGAGCAGGGCTCCTTCTTGCCTGCCACCCGGGGAGATGACTCATGCCCAGCACTGCTGGCTGCTCACCACCACTCCCTCCCCAGGGCATCCCGTGGTTCCCCCAAGTAGGTGTCCCAGCACCTCCCTGCTGCGCTGCGTCCTGGGAGGAAGCACTGTGCTAACAATCACCAAACTGGCAGGGCAGGAACTAGCAGGCTGCCCCATTTCTGCAAGACAAACAAGAAATGCCACTGGGTCTCCTAAGGTGCTCTATGGAGGAAAAGGTGCCAGAAGATCACTGTCACCTATATTCCCAGGTGCAGAGATGAATGTTTGGACTGGGCTGGCTGTGTAGTGCTCTCAGAGTCATATAGCAAGTAGATTCTAAGTCCTGGTGAACTCATTTTTCACAGCAATAAGCCCCTTTTGGTTCCCTAAGAGCAAGACATTTTGTTTCCCAGGACTGAGGATGGGACTGGAAGACAGAGTCCCTGGATACTCACTCAGAAAGACAGAAACCTGAGTAGCATGGACTGGCGGTGAGGTCAAGCTGAAGATCCAGCCCTTCTCCAGGTTGGGAGTGTGTGAGTCCTGCATGATCACTGACCCCCTGTCTCCTGGCCTGCCAAGTGAGGTGATCAGGCAACTCCCAGAAGCCTGTCTTACAGTCTTAAGTGCTGGCCAGAAAGGGTGCTTGCAGTCACAGGGGGAGAGGGAGCATGAACAGCAGGCTGTCTCCGCAGGGAAGGACCTAGCAAACTCAGTTGAGGGAGTGACTGAAAACCTTTGGGGAACTATAACTGCAGTACCCAGGTTGGAGGTCATTATTATGTATTGCCAATTATCGCCATATAGCTATTGCCATATACTATTGCCCATTATAATGGCAAATTTTTATTGCCATTATTATCTGAAAGAGAAGTAGAAGCAATCCTAGGAGAAGGGGGACTTTGCAGTTCCAGGGAGAAACCAGCAATGTGCACAAGTGAGGTTCTACTGGACAACATGGAAAGAAAGAAGGGACAGCAGGACCAGGGAAGATCCATGACCAAGAAGCCAAAAGGTTGGGAGAAGTTTGGAGGAAGGAGGCTGGGAGGTCGGAGAGATGGGGACAATGGCACAGGGCAAACTGCCACCGCCAACCAGGCAGGAGGGTGAGGCAAGCTCAGGTCCTGGAGGAAAAGCCTGAACCATCAAGAGGGATCCTTGTCCACACTGACCCCGTCAGAAAACTCTCTGAGACCAGATTCAGACTTTCTGGGGTAATTGGACCTCGGGGCAGCTGGTAAACTCAGGCTAGGAAGCAGAAGCATCTGAGACACCAGGTGGGTCCCCTGAGCCCTTCTGTGATCAGTACCCTCTTTTTCTAATAAGAAAACAAGCAGCACAGCTCAGGGATACCTTACCCAGACAGCCCAGTGAGGTATCTAGGTTCCATCTTGTATACACCCCTACACCTTGAGCAAATGTCAGTTTTTCCTTTTTTCCTTGATTAATGTGTCAATACTGCAATATTGTATGGGGAGGTGGTTATGATCCCACACTCTGAGCTACCTGCTTGCCTCCTCCCATCCCCACCCCTGGGCAAATCGTCTGAGCTTCTATACCTCAGAGGCTGCATCTGTATAGTGAACTTAAAGGCATTACCCACCTCATGAGATTGTTTTAAGGATCCAGTGTGTTTATGTGCCTTGTAGAGTATCCAGCACTTAGTCCATGCTCAGTAATATCGTAGCACCTCATAATTAATTATCCAAGTTGATTCTTACTTTTGCTCTTTGTCACAAGGTGCAACTGATGTTCGTTAAACCATCAGTGTCTTTGTGCACATATAGCTATCTATTCTTTGAACTCTTCCATTTTTTTTTCCTGAATTGATCATACGTGACCTAAGTTTGTTCTATAAAAAGAAGCCTGGGGTACATTGTAATCCTTTTAATTTAGCCTTTGTATCTCCTTTTGTCTTGTTCATACATGTGTTCACAATGCACTGGACATCTCACCTTACCACCTATGCTTGGGGTGTGGAAAACACTGAATGACTGCCCCTCTCTCCCACCCAGGGCCTGCTGCAGGCCTTTTAAAACCACCTCATTTGGATGGAGAGAAGGATGTGTGGCTTGCAGATGTCTATTCTTTTGTATTACAGCCTCAGAAAAATCATATTTGACAGCATCTTCTTGTGATGAGACAGAGCAAGAAAACTTGGGGGTGGGGACAGTTTTGCATGGTTGAGAACTGATCCCCTCAAGAACACAGACAGTTCATTCCTCAGGTATTTCTAAGGCCCAAGTGTGACCAAAAAAGGGAAGACCCAGATCAGAACCCAAAGTCAGTTCCTGACAAGAAATTGTGGTCAGATCCAGGAAGTATTGAATTACAGGCAGCTAGCACCTGTGGAACTGCATGCGCTGGGGTTGCTGTCACCTCCCATCTCCTCCCCCAACCTGACGAGGCCCCGTCTGTGACCTGCTTCATGAGTTGTGCTGTGAGCCTGGTTGGGGGAATGAGTTATCTTACTTCCGGCCCATCTGACAAGGTCCTTTTCAAGAGTCTGACCTGACTTCCTGTACCCAGTAAGACTCCTTGAGGCCACCTGCCTTGATCTTCACTCGTTCATACAAATTCATCCACCCTTTGGCACAGGATGGATTCTTTCTGAGCACAGGATACTCAGAAGCACCATTTGTGTGCCTGCCACCATTTGTGTGCCTGCCACCATTTGTGTGCCTGATATAACCAGGAGAGGTTCTCTGGCTTAAAATAAGTCTGTCTCTTAGGGGAGGAAAGCCTCTAAACAGATGAATAACAGCATGGTGTGAGACTTACAGAGGTTTTTGACTGAACGTTGGCAGGTCTCAGAAAGCTGCCTGGAGGATTTGATGTCTGGGGTGATGTATTAGCCAGACCTCTCCAAAGGCAGAAGCAACAGCTTATAAATAGATAGGTAGAGAAATTTGTTTTTAAGGAACTGGTTCACATGAGTGTGGAGACTTGGCAGATCCAAAAATTTGCAGGGTGGATCAGCAGGTTGCAGAGCCAAGAATCTACTGTCAGAATTCCTTCTTGCCGGGGACAGCTCAGTTTTCTGCTGTCACAGCCTTCAACCGATTGGATGAGGCCCACCCACAGTATGGAGAGCCATTTGCTTTATTCAAAGTCTGTTGGTTTGCATGTTTATCTCATCTATGAAATATACAGAAATATCTGGAATAATGTTTAATCAAATATGTGGGTACCATGACCCAGCCAAGTTGGCAGATAAAATTTGCCACCATCATCGATTTGGAAGGACTTGGAAAAGTTTGTCTCATATCCAGGAAGGACAGGATATTTGGAGTGATGGGAATGGCAGATGTTCTGGAAATACTATTCTCCCTTGTGGCTGGAACACACAATCTGGAGAAAAACATCAAACCAGTGGAGGTCAGATCCAGGACCCTCAGAATCCATCAGACAGGAGTTCTAGAAGCATGGACCACGACAAGGCCAGAGGGAGAGGGAGGGTAGACACAGTCAAAAATATAACAAAAGAAACACACACAGATCTTAATATGAAAAGAGCACTTTAGTAAAAGGGAGTATTTAGATATATTTCATTCAAATGTCAGACCATCAAGGATTAAAAAGAGGACAGCTTCCAGAAAGAATCAAAACTTAATCAGAATTTCTCATCCATATCATAGAACACCCAAGAAAAGTGAGGCAGGGCTTTCAAAATTCTGAAAGCACTCGATTTTGACCTAAGAATTCTATCCCCTCAAACATGGGAAGCAAAATAAAGACTTTTATATATAGGAGTTAAGGAAACTTATCACTCAGCTATCTATATTTTCTGGGAGGGGGGGAGAAACCTCCTGAACTTACCTGTATCCATCAAAAGAATGGAATGAAAACAAATGACAAGATTCTAGAAGAAGTGAAGGCTACTATAAATACTTTGGAGGGAGATTGATTGGTTCTTGGTATGTAGAAGCATCTTCTTGTGACAAGGTTTCAGTCGTATGGAATTACATTTCCTTCTCTTGAAATGTCCATTCATACTAACTTGAGCCTAGGGAACACTATCTTCATACTGTTTATTATTTTCAATTTAAAAATTAGCTTAGAGATTAAATTATAATATAGGAAAGAATACAAATGTTTTGAACTTTGATGCTGCACATGTAGCAGTGTATTACTAACAAAAACATGAAGGTGAATGGGGAAAAGGAAGATGCACAGATTTCTTCCTCGTGCGTAGCAGGAATGGATACTGCCTAGGTGGACAGACTAGGAAATAGCAATTTAAGTGCATCATTTGAAGATGCTAATAGCACCTGCTATAACAACCAAAGGCATATAACTAGCAGAAATTGTGAATAGATTGGAAGGATGTTAGAGGAGCAGTAAATATGTTATCAGGTAGACTGAGGGGCACCCCAGGACCCCCAAACCTGTCTGCTCTGAGATACACCATCCATTGCATAAAGACAAACATACTCTTAATGCATAAAATCATCAATAGAAAATAACTTTTTTATAATTACTGTGTAATTTTGAGAAAAGAAAAAATATATAATTAAAAGTTGCCAATTAAACACCCCAAGTCACCTATCCTTTCATGGGATTGGTCCAAAGCAGGACCACTGAGGCCTGAAACCCCCCCCAAAAGTCTAAGGCACCTTCTGGTGGGGACACAAAGGAAACATCCAGACAACCTTGGAAGGAAAGAAACAAAATTGAAATCCAAGTAAGGTAAAGGCTGTCATCGTTATGTATGTTATGTATGTTGTGCATATATAACCCACATCTCTTTCAAGTGTCTCCTTCCATGTCCCCAAGTCTGGTGCAAATCCAAGGCCGAGAAGCAAGCACAGCTGCTTCTTCACCTGTCTCTGCTACATGTGCCTCCACCAAGTCTTATTCCTCCTCCTCCAGCTTCCCCTGATGCGTAGCTCCACCCTTCCTGGGTGGGTCGGGAAACCTGGGACCTCTGCTTTCTATAGATATTGTACTATTACAAATACAGAAAATCCCTCAGTTTTTATAGCAGAGTCAGTACTATAAATGAGGGAGGGTGGTTTTAAATTCTGGGGATGGAGCATTTCAGAATAGGGGGCGATTGACATTTTCAGAAGAAAAGGGCCCCTGAACCATCCCAGCATCTCAGTTGTGCTTGCGCTCCTCCTCCACAGCCAGCATCACTTGTATTATAATCAGGGGAAGGCTCATTTATTCACTCAACAAATGTGTGGAGAACTCACTGAAGTTAACAGATCTGAAGCTTGATTGGGTTCTTTGGTCTCCTTTCCCACTGTGAACTGTACCCACTAACTCCATCTTCTCACACTCAAGGTTTCCCCCAGAACTGTCCTTTTTTGGCCCTTAAGAGTCTGCTTTTTCTCTTTGGTGAAACCCCACTTGTCCTTCAGAACCCCCTGTGCATCCCCCTCTCAATGTGCACTGGTGAGCCCTTGCTCCCCACTCTGTGGGTCCCCCCTACAATCTACTCAGGATCTGCTAACATATCATCCACCGCAGTATATTTCTTTTTTAGTTTGTATCTCTCTCCTTATGGGCTTTGTAGTTTTCCAATCCATGTTTTTTTTAATTATGGCACAACATACATAACATACTTATGTCTATGTGCAAACTAAAACTATAAAAACAGATACATGTAAAAACCCATGTAATTTCGCTATTTAGGGTGAGCCTATTTCACTCACCCCTGTACTAATTCTTATGACCATACCACACTGTTTCCATCCTATTTGTTGTAATCATTTGGGTTATTTCCAGTTTTTAGGAATACAGTTACTATGAATGTTCTTGTTTGTGTTTTTTGGCAAACATATAGATGCATCTCTGTAGGGAATATTCTTAGGAGTGGAAATTTGGGGTCATGGGTAGGTGTGTGCTTGGCTTTGAAGATTTTGGCAGCCATCCAAATGGTTGTGTTTATTTACCTTCCCACCAACAGTGCACAAGGAGATTTCGACTGGCCCCACTTCCTTGCCAACATTTGGTATCAGTGTGTTTTATGTTAGCCATTCTGGTGAATGTGTCATGGGCTTAACTAGTAATTCTTGAATGAGCTGTGGTGCTGAGTACCTCTACATATGTTTATTGATCATTTAGATAACTTCCTTTCAAATACACCTGTCTCAATCTCTTGCCACTTTTTAAAATTGTGATCAAACTGCACATAAAATTTACCATTCTAACCATATTTAAGTTCAATAGTGTTAAATACTTTAACATGTTTATGCAATGTGAGTGAATCTCCAGAACTCTTTCCATCTTGCAAATCTCTGAAACTCTATACTCATTAGACTGCCACTCTCCATTTTCTTCTTCCCACTCCCCCACCCCCTAGCAGCCACCATTCTTTCTCAGTTTCCTTGACTGTTTTAAGTCTCTCATACAAGTGAAATCATACAAGATTTGTCTTTATTGTGGTTAGCTTACTTCACTTAGGATGATATCCTCAAAGTTGAGGAATGTATGAATTCCTTTTTAGGATGGATAATATTCCATTATCCATCCATATTTTGTTTATTCATCCATCGGTGAACATCCATCAGCTAATACCTGTTAGCTGTTATGAATAATGCTGCTGTGAACTTGGGTACACAAATGTATCTCTGAGATTCTACTTTCAATTCTTTGGAATATGTACCCAGCAGTAAAATTGCTGCATCATATGGGTTATTCTATTTAATTTGTTTTTTTAATCACCATGTAGTTTTTCATAGAGAATGTACTATTTTTGTATCCCCACCAGCAGTGCCCAAAGGTTCCAAATTCTCCATAGCCTCACCACCAACATTTATTATCTTCTGGGTGTTTGTTTTGTTTTGTTTTTATGGTAGTTATCCAATGAAAATGATATCTTGTAGTTTTGATTTGCTGCTGAGCAACTTTTCATTTGCTTCCTGGCCAAATTGTTTATATTAGTTGGAGAAATGTCAGAAAAGTCCTTTGCTCATTTGTTAACATTGTTGTTTCATTTTTATTCTTGAGGTATTCTTTATATTCTGGCTATTAACTCATTATATAAATGATGTGCAAATATTCTTTCCTATTCCATAGATTGCCTTTTTACTGTTTGTTATGTCCTTTAAAAAAAAAGTTTCAATTTTGATGAAGTAGAATTTATCTATTTTCACTTTGGTTGCCTGTATTTTTAGTGGCATAGCCAAAAAAATTCATGACTAAGTCCAGTATCATGAATCCTTCCCCCTTTATTTTCTTCTAAGAGTTTTATAGCCTCAGTTTTTATATTAGACCTTTGATGAATTTTAAGTTAATGACCATTTTTAATTGGATTGCCTGCCCTTTTAAAATTCATTTTAAGGAATTTTTTATAGTCTGAATGGGTCTTTGGTTGAATTATATATTGCAAACATCTTTCTCAGAATCTATGATTTGTCTTTTCACTCTGCTATTGGTTATCACCCGGTGAACAAGAGTTTTACATTCTATTTGCAGCCCCATTTCTTGAAAAGACTGTCATGTCCCCCACCAAATGAACAGGATCTTAGTTAGGAAGTTGCAGTTTCTTTGAGTTAAACATCTATTTCTCTACTCTATGGCCTCCGTTGATAATTTTGGCCTCTCCTGTGTTGATACCACACCGCCTTGATTATTGCAGCTTTGTAGCAAGACCCACAAATTATATGTTTTCCTGTTCCTCATCTGACACCAAGAAGGCCAATGTAATAACTACAGACTAAGCGAATACATGCAGCACCGGAAGGTGGTCATTATAATTGATGTATCCTTCATAGTTATTTCCATCCTACCATGTGGGTAGAGACCACAGGCAGTCCTTACTCTTACTGCTTACTTATGGAATAGACTTTTTGCCCCTTCTCACTGAACATTTGGCCTCAGTTGTGTGTGCATGTGTGCGCATGTTCATGCTGAAATCTGTTCTATATGTTGCCCTTCACTGTCGACCAAAGAACCTTGACCACTTAGCTTATAGGTAGCTGTGCCTTTTGTTCCACAGTCATTTGTATAGAAACAAAATGCCATCAAAGCATGGCTAGAAACCTACTGGAAACTGGCAAGAGAGAAGGTCTCTGTGACCAGAGTGGAGAGCGGGCTGATAAGAGACTGGCAGAATGCAAATGGCCAGAGGACAAGTCTATCTGACCCTGCGTAACTCTCATTTCAGGCTTTGGTCTTCCTTAAGTTCTTTTACCCACAAGTACTTCCTGGATTATTTAAGATAAGCAGGTCAAATTCAGATGCTCACCAAGTTCTCTGTCCAGAAGCTGCTTTTAATCCTTACTGGCACACGGTGAATATTAATAAATGATGAGAAAGTAGGTAGGTAGATTCTTAGAGCCATAATAATAAGTATCTGAATAGATTCATTAACTACAGCATCTGCATTGCACCAGACCCTTAGGAAGTGGAAACTACAGTCCCTGATCTCAGTTCCATTTTCAATCTCAGTGGGAACAAGACTTAAACACCAGGGATACTTTTCTAGGTAAAAGGGGAAAACAAGTTCTAAACAAGGCCAACCTCTATGATGAACAGGAAGACTACTGGGAACAGTGTTTGGTTACCCAGAGGCTTAGGACTGTGCTCCCACCTGCCAGGTAGGTCTCCACTGCAGAAGTCACCTGGTTGCCCAGGTTCAGTTTCCAACTCTGCCATTACCAGCTTCCTGGCCTTGTGCCTCCAATTCCTCTTCTGTAAAATGAGATATGAATAGGCTCTGCCTAGTCGTGTTATTGTGTAAACCCCAAGGACAGCCCAACACACATTAAGAGGTCATGCTTTCCTTTGCGGAAAGCATTCATCATTGTTTGTTCTCAACACAGAGCTGGTAAGGACCGCTTTGCCTGCATTATCACAATCACAGAAAGTCAGAGCTGCATGTGGGCTTCTAGGGATCTAGCAGAGTAAGGCTGTGTTATTCCTTGATCTTACCTGTGAAATTGTTAGCAGCTGAGACCAAGGAGTACCCACCAACCTTTGGGACCTCCACACTTGCATCCTCTAAAGGGCCCAACCATCTCCGTGTGCAAAGGCTAAGCAGACTCATAATGTGAAAGGACTTTAATAGAATTGGTAAGAATAGAGAAAGATGAGAAGGAAGGTGATTTGGAATCAGTATTTTCCCAATAAAGCGCCCAAAGTTACCCATTCCCTTGCAGGCAAATATTCAGCCAAACAGGGTTGTCCCGGACTGTGGTCACTGAGGCCTGATAACCTGCCACAAGTCTAAGGCAGCTTCTGGCGGGGAACCACGGGGAAGGGGTGAGAGGGGCCAGGCAAGTCTGGGCTATAAAGAGCAAAATCAAAGCACAAGTCTAGATAATAGCCTCTCTTGTCAGCCTGCCCACTTGTCTCTCACCCACGGTGTCTCTGTAAGTCTCTCCTCCAGGGGTCTCCTTAATCCTCCAAATCCCTGGTGCAAGGCTAATGCCAAGAAGCAAGTACCTTTCTTCTTCACATGTCTCCCTAGAGCCCACCTGCTTCTGTATTATATGGTTTTACCACATCACACAGCTCTGCCCATCATTAAGGGGGGAGGGAGGGGGAAGCATGGTTACCTCCCTTTCTATGGACGTGTCTCCCCTGTAACAAAATGTGTTCCTGCTTTCCTCAGGGATATCACTTGTCTTCCCTCCTCTCACTTTGGTCCCAGCCCTCTAACAGGAAGGGCCTCAGTTTCTCCTTACAGTGAATAGAATTCACTTTCTGTCCAGGCTGCAGAAATTCCAAGTCCTGTCTAGGCTGTGAGGATAGGGAAGGAAGGGGAGGAAATACAGAGGCCACAATCATACAAGGGAAATGAGTTGAGAGGCCCAGCAGGTCATAAATAATCTACTGCTCCTGTGCGGAAAAGCATTCATCAAGAAACTCCAGCCTGAGATGAGTGTGATCAAAGTGGAGAGGCCCTCTTGGTGCACATGGAGCTGTGTACACTGAGCCCAGGAGTCCTCCTGGGGAGCTGGGGGCTGAGAAGGAAGACAAACTTTGCCTCACCAAGGCCTGTGCTCTTGGGGGTTTCTAGTCCATGGCCTGTGCTGGGAGTTCAAATCCCACTTCACCCCTCCCAAGCCTTTCCTCTTTGGGCCTCAGTTCTCTCCTCTCCAAAAAAGGAGACACCTGTAAGGTTGAAAACATTCATATTTTGTATCCGTTTAGCACATGGTAGATGCTCATTTAAGTACCTTTAAAATATTTTACTCAGTGCTAGGTCTGGTGCCAGACATGGACATACAAAGATGAATAAGGTCTGACTCTGCCCAGTCCAGGGGATACACATTTTCCAGAAAGATAGGATCAACGGGTTAAGCCAGAGGCCTGACCCATGGCAGACATCACAGGCTTCTCAGGGAAGCTATATGATCCATTGTATTAGTAGAAAACTTCTTCCTAACCTAGGCAATCCATTTAAACCCTAGGTTGTGCCTAATTTCCAGGAGTGCATCTAGGCCAGAGGTGGTGAAGGGTTGGTCAGTTGGAAGCATCTTCCAGCCCCACAGCATGGTCCAGCTACCCTACTGGGCTGGATTGTATATCTGGCCTCTTTCTGAGCATCAGCACTGCCCCTGGCTTGGCTAGATGTGTTTGCTGCAAGTGAGCCTTCCCAGTTTGGGGCTTGTTCTTGTCCTTCTAGAGCTTTGCTTCTAGAAAGGAGCATGTAGTCACTTCTTCCCAGACCCTGAACACACCCGACCCAGCAAGGAGTCCGTGCTTGCACATCTGAACTCAGGAACCCCAAAGCCACTGCCAGATCAGAGGCAACAAATTCAACCCCCTCTGTGGCCATGTACCAGCCACCTGTGCTTTACATTGTCCTTCCTCCACTTGCCCTGGAATCACTGTCTCCCAGCCAGGGCACTGCTTAGGCACATCTCCTGGGAGGTAGTCCTGGACTCTTCTGTGGAGTTAGCCTCCGACTCCCCTCTACCTGCTCACTGGCAGCCACTGTCTGGGGACGCACAGTGGTCAAGAGTTATAGGTTAGGATGAATGCAAAACGAAAGCAGAGGGTGGAGAGAGATTTCATTTGCTGGGACTGAAATGCCATCAGCTGCTCCCCCCACAGTGGGAGCTGCTGGAACCTCTTGATGGAGGGAGAAGCTGGCAAGGCTGGAATGAGATGTCTCATTGAATGGCAGGATGCAGTTAGGGGCCTAGAGGCAAGGTGCCAGTTCCAGGGAGCATGAGAGGAGTTTTATCAGTTTCCACAAATGCCAGGCTATAAAAAAGTATGTCAGATTCTTATGGAGAATTTGAAAAAATATATAGATTCTGGGGTGTTTTTTCAAGAGATTCTGTTTCAGCAGATCTGGAATAGGACTAGAGTCTATGCTTTTAGATGTCCCAGAACATTTTGATGGGATGAGGTATAGTACTTAGTAATCATGTGAGGACAATTACAGATATATGTATACACATGCACATATATACAATATATATGGCATACATATAGACACATGATATTTATATGGAGTGCATATATACACATGTGATATATATGGCATACATATATATAGATACACTTGATGGGAAAAATTAAGCTTCATGTTTATGTTACTTCTTACATAAAAATAATGTCATAAATAAATGCCAGATGAAGCCAAAATGACAGTGGAAAGGAAGGGAATGAGGGTGATGGGGGGTGGGAGAAATGAAGGGAAGGAATAAGGAAGGATGGAGGAAGGGAGGAGTAGAGGGGTGGACAAAGGAGGGCAGAAAAAACATAAACCATAAAGGAGCTAAAACAAAATTGGGTGACATTCTCTCAACATAAACTTGGACATGAAATCTAAAAGTTATAAAGGGGAAGCTTGACAATCCATTTGGCCACATAGAAACATTTTTTTTCTGTTCAGCAATGTTAAAGACTCAAGATAAATAGGGGGAAATATTTGCAGTTTGTAGATAAAGAATTAATGTCCCCAGTATCAAAAGATATTCCATCTTACATGAAGTGATATAATCCAGTTACACATATTACATAACCAATCACATATTACATAAGCCAATTAGAAAACTATAATTCATTAGAAACATAATGCATATGAAAAATAAATATCCTGCATGAAATGATTGGTCAATAAGCTTATGCAAAATTCTCAGCCTAACTAGAGACCAAGAAACACAGATCTAAAAAAAGTAAAAGGATGCCATTACAATAGCCAAAATGATGACCCCTGAGATCCCTCATCCTGACTCCAGCAACCTTTGCATAGGTTGCCTCCCATGGCAAAAGGGACTTTGTAGCTAGGATTGATCAAAGGCCTGCAGGTGGGAGATGGTGCTGGGTTATCTAAGATGATCCTAAGAGTCCTTGTAAGTGATGAGCAGGGCAGCATGTGAGCGTGACTGGTAGGAGAGAGATGAGGTGGCCCCTGCTAGCTTACACATTGAAAAAGCCAAGAAAGTGGGTTCTTTTCTAGAGCCTCCAGAAAGAAGAATGTCCCCCACTTTGATTTTATCATAATGACAGCTATTCTTTCTTAAAATGCCTACTGCCAGGTTCCTTTCGAAGAATGAATGAGCGCCACTGAACCCACATGTGCCTTTATTGCCCCCATTTTATCAGCAGGGAGACAGGCTTAGAGAAGTTTCAGAAATTTCCAGTTAGACATCTGCAGTTCCCTGGGTGGTGGAGCTGCTTGGAGTCATTGAGCCATGTTGCCACGGGCGAGTTAGTGTTTAGTGGTGGTGTTTTGCCCACGGCCACATCTGGCTTGCCCTCTAGGCTTAAATCCTGACTGTGTTGCTCCCTTCCCCAGCATTCCAGTGTCCCCAGGTCTGGCTCTGTCAACTCATTTCAGCCTCCCCAGGACCAAGGGACCCTCTTGTGTGAGTTAGTATTGTTTGTTCAACTGCTCCAAAAGCTGTGACTTAAAACAAGACAGGAGGTGTGTTCCTCTCTAGGGGCAGGCGACTCTGCTTTATGCCTCTGTCCAGTCTGTTCATCCCATTGCCCCTTGCAGTCATGTATCTGTACATGTGGTCTGAGTTTACTCACTACCACCACCTCTATATTCCCTCCCTCCTGAAAAAATGGAGAGTGGTGGCCAGAGGGGATCTTTCTGGCCATGACCTACAAGCAGCATTTGTCACATCAGCCAGTACCAGCTGCAAGGGAGGCAGGGATACAGTTGAGCTGGGAGGCCACAGACCCAGCAGGAACCTGGGGCTTCTGTTTGTAAAAGAAAGGGAGCTAGCAAATGGGAGGCATTGTCAGTCTTTGCCACATTCCAGCAAGAGCCCCCCTCAGCCTTTGCTTTTGTTCAGAGGTCATTCTGTGATCCTGCTTGTCTCCAGGCTTCGTCCTCACATCTAATTCTGTCTTGTCACCATCTGAACCACTGCTACTTTGGCTTTCCTTTGCAGGTGAAGAAATCTGCCTCATCTGTGCACACACATGTGCATGCATGCACTCACATGCAGATACACACATGCACACACTATTAGAAGGGGCCTTGCTTTCATCCTTAAATGAAAACACTGCTTGCCTCCTGAACCTTGGCCTTCTGTGATGGGTTCCCAGCTATCAAAGTGAAGGGAGGATTTTCTCATGTCTTATGATCAGTATATTTTATTATCAGTAAGCTTTTAACCAGGCATTGGCATGTTGAGGTGCCTATGTGTGTGTATGTATGCATGCGTGTGTGTAACTAACTTCTGAGCTAAGAACTTATAAGCCCTATAAGATTTATAAGCCCTATAAGTCACGTTGACCCACAGCTTCCGAACCATCATGCCTGTGGCCTTGTCTTACCTCAGCCTTATCTAACTTGGTTGGTACCCAAGTCCCTAGTCTAGAACCCTAGGCAGATTCAAGCTGGTCTCAAATTGTCCACCTGATAGAACCCACCTCCACTCTGTCTTCAGCTCTGCTGTCTCTTCCATCCCATGCCACTCCCCTGAGGCCTTGATTCCTACCCCAGCACCCTGTTTTCTCCTCTGTCCTGTCCTGACAAGACCTATGAAAACTTCCGGAAAAGGGAATTGAGTTGTTCAGCCTATTAACCAACGGCTGTTGAAGTTTAGGTTCTCTTGTGGTTCTAAGCTGGTTTCCAGTCTAGACCACTGAAGGGACTATGGCCTAAGTGGCAGACAACAGGGACTTCAAAGATATTCTGTCACCATCAGCAGATGTCCATCCTCCTTCTGTCCTGAAGCTCAGGTGCCATGGGACTCCTGTTGGCCCAGCCAAGCCTCCTATGACTCATAGGCATCCTCTCCAGTTCTCTGGGGAAGCATTTTTTTAGTTCCAGTTTATATTGAAATTTCATACTAAGCCTCAGAACTCAAAATGTAGAAAGGAGCCATTTTCTTAGAGTCACTTGATCTCAGTGATTAGTCTCAAAAAGAGTCTAAGAGTTAAGTAAGTGCACATTTGTGCTGATCTGAATTGCCACCCAGTCCAGGGCTGAGCTCACCTTAGTTCTCAGAGGTTACCCCATGTCTGCATGCAGAGCCCTGACTGTCCTCAACCTGCGCTTGAATGAAGAACTTCAGACTCTAAGGATTAAGGTTTAAATTCAGAAACAAGTTTATGAGAATTTGAGCCTCAGAAGCTAGTTGGTTAGCTTATCAGACAACTCAGATCCCACTTCCAGAGCCTTCTATAGGTCTAGTTTGTGACATGGTGGGCAGGATCTCAGAGAGCAGTGGCCTAAGAGTGCAAGGACACACATAGCCCTGGCCTCATCACTGCCCACTACAGCTTGGGTACCTCCTTACAGCACTAAGGGTGAGCATTCCAGCTCACAGGCCTTGCTAGCTCTATGATCCTTGCAGCCAATGGTGCCAACCTGTCCTAGTTGCTCTTAGATCACAGGGACAGGCAGGAGAGCACTGCTTGGGGAAACACCACACCCAGATCCTAAGTGGAGGCCAGAAACTGGCACTAGGCAGGTGGTGCTGCCCAGTGTCACCTGATGACACAATAGTCACCTGCCTCCCTCATTCTTCCTGCCCCTCTCTTCCTGCCCCAAGCCCTAGTCAGGGGGCCTTTGCCCACCTGCCTCTGGTATTCCCTCTGGGGAGAGTCTCCTTCCCATTCTGTGGCGGGAGGCCTTGTTTACTTCCTGGGCACCTTATGATGGTAGAAAGAGCACCAGACTCAACAGTGGAGGGTCATCCTTGACCAGCTGACCCCATTCATACTGAGAGTCCACCACCCAGTTATACATCAGGGATGTGCTACAAAGCTTACCACTAGCTAGTGTTTTGGGGTGTCTTAAGATCCTTGCATGAAGGGATCAATAGAAATAGTAAGTATAACCAACCTTTGTTATTTATACACAGCACCCAAGGGCCTCTCCCCCATACAGCTGCAGCCAGCCCCAGGCTCCCAGGCCTGATCTGAGAAGAATTCTCTGTCTGCACTCAGTTGCCTCATCTAACTTCTAGATGATTCAGGATTTCTCCCACCTTTGCTTGGATAAGCGAGTCGTAGGGTAATGCTAACAGAACAGACTCCCCACCCTTAGCCAAGATCCCACTTCTTCCATCCACCTCTGACTCTCCTTGTCAGGCAATCAACCATGTGCCCCTTGACCAAGCTAGGGCTTCCATAGAACTGGGAGCCATAATCTCAGTGCCCATATTACCTCAGAAGGCATAGAGATTATTTATTCCTCAAGGCAGGGGCAGGGGCAGAATAAGCCTGGCCAAGGTTTGGGAGTGACAGAGTAGTCTGACTCTGCCACTGGCACTATAAGATATTTAGGGAAATTCGCTCATCCTTTTAGGCCTCAGTCTCATCTGTCAAGTAAGGGTCATAGCCTAGACAACCAATCTCAAAGAAGCCCTTAGGAAACCAGGCTGTCGTTTTTTTGTTTTGTTTTGTTTTCAGGCTATCATTTTAAACCTCACAGCAAATATTAAAAGTTTATACCAGATACCCAAAGACAACACTTGTGCCAGTTCTGATTAATAACAATATAAATGTTGATTTTAAGGGTGACCATTTGTCCCAGTTCGTGTGTAACAGCCCCGGTTTATTTCTGTTGCTCTTCCAAAAGTAGAGCCTCTTTCACTCTCACTCAGAAGTGCTCCAATTTGGGTGATCTCTTATATGGCCACCTGACTGATGATAATATGATGAGATGAGATTTCCCTGCCTTCTCTACACTTGCCTTGCTTTGGAAGGATGTTGTCTCTGTTTGAGTCAAAAAAGACCTTTGACTGGGGGGGGGGAGATGATCTTTCTTGCATTGTGATCCTCCATTGACAAAATATAGTCCCTATATTTGCTAGAGGATGTCAATTAAAAGCAGAGGCGACCTCAGCGTCATTCACTGCTCATGTCTGAAGTACCACATGAAAAGTTCTCTTCAAGAAATGAGATGCTTCTCCCTCTCTAGCTTAAGAACTCTGTAATGGATCCTATCTCCTTTTCTCCTTGGCTGTCAGGAAGCTCATACCTAAGTGTTTATTTGAACTGTAGAAGCACTATAAGCTCAGTCTAGTAGTGTTCTTTCCATTCTACCTCTCGTAACTTTCTGCTTTATTTATATTTTCCTTTGTTCAATTTTGTTATTCTCAGTTAAAGCTCACCTACATTTATTTATAGTTGTCATTCTCTTAAAAATATGATTTCTTTATAGTTGCCTTGAATTACTTGTTGCGCCAAGCTCAAAAGGAGAGAACTGAAAGGATATGATTTTTAGTTAATAGATCAAACCATCAGCCCCTCCATAGATTGTCACAGTATATGGGTCTGCTTTTCGAGAGACAATTATGTGAGTCTTTCAGACAGGTTTATTTCCTAAGCCCCCTGTGATGGTAGGATGAGCAAAGCTGTCAAGGCTGCACTAGCAGTTGAAGAGCAGACCAGAGTGTGAAGGAAGCCAGGGTCCCAGGAGGAGGGCATGCTGACAGTAGAGGGAAGATGGCCAATCACCTGACCACTCAGCCCTCACCCGGGACAGCCACCTGATGATATCCTGGGTCAGGGCATGAATTCTAGCCAGAAAAAGACGGGGTTCAGATACTGGCCCCCTCTCTTAGGAGCTCCCTTAGGAGACTCCCTTCCATTTTTGTTCCTGTTCCCTGTGCTGGAAAGTAAGGTGACGCGGGAAGACAGAGTCCACAGTGGCTTCTAGCTTTGGAATTCTGCTCACGCTGCTGGGGACCAGAGCCCTAAGCTGTGTTCAGGGGCAAGAAAGGGAAGCCCAGCCTGGGGGCCAAGGGTGCCTGCCTTCCAGCTGACCTGGGAAAAACTCACACAGTTGAGGCTCTTCTCAGACCAACTTTTCCCCTCGGTTTGTCAAGGACCCCCTTTTGGAGCTGTTTCCAGGGCATTCCTTGGGTCATGACTGCACCAGGAAAGGCAGCAAAAACTCAGAGGAAGCTGTCAGAATGAGCCTCTTGACAATCGCTTGGAGGATCAGGTGGTCACAGCCACATTGGCCTGTGAGCTGTACAGGCTGGGGCAGGCTGGGTGGTGCCACGCTGTGAGATACGAGTGAGGCCCCTCAGGGATACCTTCAGAATCTGGAACCCAAGGGAGAGTAATGCTAACCTAAGGATAACTCAACCCTTGGGAAGCTCCTCCTTACCACACCTCCTGCCGCAACCTCAGGCCAGCAGCAGCCAGGTGCTGTGTGGCCTGGGACCCACTATGATCCTCAGCACTGTTGATGCAAAAGTTATGTCTTCCGCAGATTGGGTGGCTGAGACTGAGAGGGCGAAAACCCTCTCCGAGTAGCTCAGCCAGGGCCCCCACCTGTGGTTCTTGTTGAGTCTCCTTGGTGAAACCTTTAGGAAGCTCGGTGGGACTGACAGAGTTTGAGCTGCCCAGGCTCTACAGGAATTCCAGTAACTCTGTCTTCTCTTTGTGTGTATCTCCATGTGTGTGCTCTCGTCGCATTGAAGAGCGTGATTTCCCCTCTGCGGCTTCTGAGCTTCACCACGGGACTCGAGGGGAGAAGAGGGACGGAGTCCCCTCGGTATCCCACGTGGCTTCTCTCGTGCCGGGACCAGGGATGACTGGACCATGCACGCGGACGTCTCCAGCCTTCAACTCTTTGCATAGCACACCGGGGACTCATGGGGGGCCACTTGCCACTGCCAACTGAAACAATACGATGGCCACATTGACGTTCTCCATGACGTTTCCACAACAGACTTTCAGGCAGAAAGTGCTGGTGCATTTTCTGTCTGCAAAGTAGAGGGCCATGCCTCACCCAGGTGAATAATTTGGGCCCTGATGACTTGGTCCTAGCCCATCCTGCAGCCAGTGACACTTGCAAAAAAAAACAAAAACAAAAACAAAAAACCTCCCTGAACCATTTGGGCTTGATTTCTACAGCTCTTGACCAATGTGGCCAAAGCCAGACGCCTCCTTGGGACACTTGGATTCTTCGTGAATGCAGCCTGCCCCGACCCTCCCTGAATAGCATCTGACATCTTCTCGGAGGTCATGGATCCTGAACAAAGTGTCAAGGGCACCAAGAAGGCGGAGGGAAGTCCCCGGAAGCGGCTGACCAAAGGAGAGGCCATACAGACCAGTGTTACGTCCAGCACCCCATATCCAGGCAGCAGCATGGCCCCCACCCAAGAGGGCCCCCTCCAAGAGCTCCTAGCCCCGCAGCCTTTCCCAGGCCCCTCACCCGTTCTTAGGGAAGGCTCTCAGGAGAAATCAGGCCAGCAGCAGAAGCCCCCCAAGAGATCCTCCCTCGAGGCCTCTGTTCACCTCTCGCAGCTGCCGCAGCACCCTCTAACACCAGCATTCGTGTCGCCCGGCAAACCCGAGCACCTCTTGGAGTGGCAGCTGGTTGACCCCATGAGACCGGGGCCCTCAGGCTCCTTCGTGACCCCTGGGCTCCACCCGCAGAGCCAGCTTCTCCCTTCCCATGCTTCCATCATCCCCCCCGAGGACATGCCTGGCATCCCCAAAGTCTTTGTGCCCCGTGCCTCTCAGGTCTCCTTGAAGGCCACGGAAGAGGCACACAAGAAGGAGAGGAAACCACAGAAGCCAGGCAAGTACATCTGCCAGTACTGCAGCCGGCCCTGCGCCAAGCCCAGCGTGCTCCAGAAACATATCCGCTCTCACACGGGAGAAAGGCCCTATCCCTGCGGCCCCTGTGGCTTCTCCTTCAAAACCAAGAGCAACCTCTACAAGCACAGGAAGTCCCATGCTCACCGCATCAAAGCTGGGCTGGCCTCGGGTATGGACAGCGAGATGTACCCCCCAGGGCTGGAGATGGAGAGGATTCCTGGGGAGGAGTTTGAGGAGCCCACCGAGGGGGAAAGCACAGACTCCGAAGAGGAAACGGGTACCACGTCCACGCACCCCGCAGAGCTCTCCCCTAGGCCCAAGCACCCGCTTCTGTCCAGCGGCTTGTACAGCTCTGGGAGCCATGGGTCCAGTCAAGAACGCTGTTCCCTGTCCCAGTCCAGCACAGCCCCGTCGCTTGAGGACCCCACCCCATTCTCTGAACCTTCCTCCGAACCCTCCCTGAGCCATAAATCCGAAGACACCCACACGATCAAGCAGAAGCTGGCCCTCCGCTTAAGCGAGAGGAAAAAGGTCATCGATGAGCAAGCGTTTCTGAGCCCAGGCAGCAAAGGGAGCACAGAGTCTGGGTACTTCTCCCGCTCCGAGAGCGCCGAGCAGCAGGTCAGTCCCCCAAACACCAACGCCAGGTCCTACACTGAGATCATCTTCGGCAAGTGTGGGCGGATTGGGCAGCGGACGGCCATGCTGTCAGCCACCTCCACCCAGCCCCTGCTGCCCCTGTCCACCGAAGACAAGCCCAGCCTGGTGCCTTTGTCTGTGCCGCGGACGCAGGTGATCGAGCACATCACCAAGCTCATCACCATCAACGAGGCGGTGGTGGACACCAGCGAGATAGACAGCGTGAAGCCAAGGAGGAGTTCGCTGTCCAGGCGCAGCAGCATGGAGTCCCCCAAATCCAGCCTCTTCCGGGACCCCCTGTCTTCCCATGGTGAGAAAGCAAAACCCGAGCCATCACTGCTGAGTCTCCAGCACCCGCCCAGCACCACTCCCCCCGTGCCTCTGCTGAGAAGCCACTCAATGCCTTCTGCCGCCTGCACCCTCAGCACCCCCCATCCCACCTTCCGGGGGAGCTACTCCTTTGACGACCACGTCACCGACTCGGAAGCCCTGAGCCGCAGCAGTCAAGTGTTTACCTCCCACCCTCGGATGCTCAAGCGCCAGCCGGCCATTGAACTCCCTCTGGGGGGAGAGTACAGTGCCGAGGAGCCAGGGCCTAGCAGCAAGGACACCGTGTCTAAACCCGCAGAAGAACTGGAATCCAAGGAGAGTGAACTCAGCAAGAAGACCAAGAAGGGTTTGAAAGCAAAAGGGATGATCTATGAATGTCACATATGTGGTGCTCGGTACAAGAAAAGGGACAACTATGAAGCCCATAAGAAATACTACTGCTCGGAGCTCCAGATCGCGAAGCCTGTCTCCACAAGTGCTCACCCACCTCCAGAAACTGAGAAGAGTCAGGCTGAGCATGAGTCCAGGCCCCAGGTGATGCACTATAAACTGGGGCCCACAGAGCTCACTCCACTGAGGAAGAGGAGAAAAGAGAAGAGCCTTGGGGATGAGGAAGAACCACCTGCCTTTGAGTCAACAAAAAGTCAGTTTGGCAGCCCTAGGTTAGCGGATACCACACGGAACCTTCCCCTGGAGTCTAAGTCACCAGCAGAACCAAGCAAGTCAGTGTCCTCTCTGGAGGGACCCACGGGCTTCCAGCCAAGGACGCCCAAGTCAGGATCAGGTTTGGAGTCAGGGAAGGAGAGGAGAACAACGTCCAAAGAGATTTCTGTCATCCAGCACACCAGCTCCTTTGAGAAATCCGATTCTCTGGAGCAGCCCAGTGGGTTGGAAGGGGAAGACAAGTCTCCAGCCCCATTCTCATCACCCCCGCCCATCCCACATGGACGCCCAGCTCATTCCCTGCCGCCCAAATTGGTCCGCCAGCCCAACATTCAGGTTCCCGAGATCCTGGTGACCGAGGAACCCGACCGGCCGGACACGGAGCCTGAACCACCCCCGAAGGAACCCGAGAAGACAGAGGAGTTCCAGTGGCCCCAGCGCAGCCAGACGCTGGCCCAGCTCCCAGCTGAGAAGCTGCCACCCAAGAAGAAGAGACTGCGCCTGGCGGAGATGGCCCAGTCATCGGGGGAGTCCAGCTTTGAGTCCTCCGTGCCTCTGTCTCGCAGCCCAAGCCAGGAGAGCAGTGTCTCTCTGAGCGGGTCCAGCCGTTCAGCCTCATTCGACAGGGACGACCACGGAAAAGCAGAGGCTCCGGGACCCTCTTCAGACACACGCTCCAAACTCTTGGGCTCACACATGCTGACTGTCCCCAGCCACCATACACACACCCGAGAGATGCGCAGGTCAGCCTCCGAGCAGAGTGCCAATGTTTCCCATCTTGCCCACATGACTGAGACTCGCAGCAAATCATTCGATTATGGCAGCCTGTCCTTGACAGGCCCTCCTGCGCCAGCCCCGGTGGCCCCAGCAGCCCCCGCAGCCCCACCAGAAAGAAGAAAATGCTTTTTGGTGAGACAGGCTTCTCTGAGCCGGCCTCCAGAAACTGAGCCAGAGACCAACCCCCAGGGAAGACAGGAGAGTGAGGAACCAAAACCTTCATCCAGTAAACCCTTAACTAAAAGCTCATTGCCTCAGATTTCTTCAGTGGCCACCTCACACAGTGGACACCCAGGAGGCAAGAGCCAGGTGCCGGACCTGCCCCCACTGGGGTCCACTCCACCCTACACAGAAGACTTACAGGCGTTCCACCACCCCATCACTCAGCTCCCCTTGCATGAGAAACCGTATCTGCCCCCACCTGTCTCCCTCTTCTCCTTCCAGCACCTCTTGCAACATGAACCAGGACAGTCTTCAGAGTTCTTCTCCACCCAGGCCATGTCCAGTCTCCTTTCCTCACCGTACTCCATGCCCCCACTTCCTCCCTCCTTATATCAAGCCCCGCCACTTCCTCTCCAACCTACTGTTCTGCACCCAGGCCAACTCCATCTTCCCCAGCTGATGCCTCACCCAGCCAGCATCCCCTTTCGGCAGCCCTCTTCATTTCTCCCCATGCCATACCCTGCTTCCTCAGTGCTCTCCTCTGGATTTTTCCTGCCTCTGCAATCACAGTTCACCCTACAAGTCCCTAGTGATGTGGAAGGTCATCTGCCTCAGATTAAAAGTAGCCTGGCCCCACTGGCAACAGAAACTGCTGGCCTCTCCCCCAGCACAGAGTATAGCAGTGATGTCCAGCTGCCCCCTGTGACTTCCCCAGCCGGCTCCTCAGCTTCCACATCAGCCCCTCTGCTGGCCTTACCAGCCTGTCCAGACACCATGGTGTCCCTGGTTGTACCCGTCCGCATTCAGACCAACATGCCATCCTATGGGAGTGCCATGTACACCACCCTCTCCCAGATCCTGGTCACCCAATCCCAAGGCAACTCCCAAGCAACCGTGGCCCTTCCCAAATTTGAGGAACTGCCATGCAAAGGGACTGTGTGTGGGACAGATGTGTATGAGGTTGGGACTGGCCCAGCTGGGGTCAGTGAAGAGAAGAGCAGAAGTTTCCTAACTCCATACCTGAGGGTGCCTGAACGAAAAGGCACTTCCCTGACAACAGATAGTGCATTGAGCCTGGACGGGTGTTCGTCAACAGTAGGGGGAAGCAAACGTGTCCTTTCACCAGCTGGCAGTCTTGAACTTAGCATGGAAACCCAGCAGCAAAAACGAGTGAAGGAAGAAGAGGCTTCCAAAGCAGATGAAAAACTAGAGCTGGTAAAACCATGCAGTGTGGTGCTTACCAGCACTGAAGATGGCAAGAGGCCAGAGAAATCCCACTTGGGCAGCCAAGGCCAGGGCAGGAAGGAGCTAGAGATGCTGTCCAGCCTGTCCTCAGATCCTTCTGACCCAAAGGAAATTCCTCCCCTTAGTCGGCCCCCGATGTCCCATGTGACCACCCCAGGCTCAGAGGCATTGAAAGAATATGCCCAAACATCTGGTAAGCCTCACCGAAAAGGGTTGCCTCCTCTGAGTGTGAAGAAAGAAGATTCCAAGGAACAACCTGACCTTCCACTGGCACCTCCCAGCTTGCCACCTCTCTGTGAAACATCCCCCAGACCAGCCAAGTCACAAGAAGGTACGGACTCAAAGAAGGTACTGCAGTTCCCCAGCCTCCACACGACCACTAATGTCAGTTGGTGCTATTTAAACTACATTAAGCCAAATCACATCCAGCATGCAGATAGGAGGTCCTCTGTTTACGCTGGTTGGTGCATAAGTTTGTACAACCCCAACCTTCCGGGGGTTTCCACTAAAGCTGCTTTGTCCCTCCTGAGGTCTAAGCAGAAGGTGAGCAAAGAGACATACACCATGGCCACAGCTCCGCATCCTGAGACAGGAAGGCTTGTGCCATCCAGCTCCCGCAAGCCCCGCATGACAGAGGTAAGTTCAGCCTTATTTTAATTCCTTCCACTGACTTTGAAAGTCTTTGGTGAGCTCTTAAAGCCACATTCTCCTCAGGTCCCATTTGCAGAACTGAAGACATATTTTCTTTCCTTTAGTTGTGATTTGTTACCTTTCCAAGAAGCATAGTTTTCAGGTTTCATTGTCAGTGTATCCCTCACATCACTGCACTAGATACAGTTTAATAAAGTCAGCTTTGAATTGAGCCCCTTAGCTTCTACTTTAAAAATTAAAGACCATTCTCCCAAAGTCTAGGTTGGAAAACTTGACTGATGAGAACACTTACATAACAATTTTAGAACTTTATAGCCCCATCACTTGTTTTACCCTTCTCTGTTAATGGTGTTTGTGACTTTCTTGTTCTCTATACAGGTTATTCTCATTCTCTAGTACCACTTGAAACTTCCCATTTCCAAACGTTCTAGAATTTCACATAAACAGTTTCTGAAATATTCCCTCCTTTCCTATGAGCAGTATAGCAAATTGTGCTGGGCTACAGTACCCCTGCCCTTTTCACTAGTAGGTGGCAATATCACAGCTGGACCTGTCTATGCTATGTTAGGTAGCACCTAATCCCTAATAATGGTTTATATTTATTCCTTCATTGCCTCTGACATGAGGCTGCATCAGGACTTAGAAGATGAATTTGTCTCCTGCAAGTTGAGGGAGTTAGAAATGTGATCATTCTAAGTTGGCTTTATATAAATGATATCGCCTGACAAAATTAGCCTAAGGATTCCAGTCAGGATGCTGAGATGGTACTGGTGAAATAATAGTTGGTCTTATTAATTGAACCACCTCACTGCGCTGGGCCTTTAAATCCATTCAATTCTTATCCTCCCCTGTGAAATAGCAGAACCATTTCCATTCCACAGATGAGGGAACTAAGAGTCAGAGAATGAAAGATGTCCATGTGACTTGGCAAACCTAAAATCTGAACCCAAATCTTATTTTTCTTCTTTTCTTGTTTTTCTTATTTTTCTTCAATTATTGGAGGAAAGAAAACTTAAAATATGATTGCATAGTTAAAGATATTCCTTTATATAACTTCAGAGCAGATGCTCACACCAAATCAGGCATAAATTTCTTAAGGTAAACCCATAGTGTAGATAAATGAACAAAACTGTATTCTGAACCTTCTTATATATCCTCTTCTTTTAACATTAAGTGGATTTTATGTGTTGACTGTATCCTTAGTTCATCTAGATATTCTTCAAAAACTCTAAATGTCCTTGTGAATCAATTGACATTTCTAAGTCAGATTTCCACTTTTGCTACAAACATCATGACTGACTTGCCATCCAGTGTCTCTTAATAGCTATGGCTATACTCAAGATGCTGTTATAATTATGTTCATATCTATAACTTCCCATACACCTAGTAAGTGTCCGGTCTGTAAGAAGCTGTTTACTTTTATCCTCACAATCACCTCAAACATTGGAATACTGTGCCACCATTTTATGGATGAAGAGGCCAAGGCACAAGGATATTAACTTGCCCAGTGGTAGAGTCTGAACATAAAACTGTGTCTTAGTACAAAGCCCTTTCGGATGACTTGGACTACCTGTCTCTCTTTTATTGCCTGAACTCCAAATGGTCATTCAAAAAAAAAGGAAAAGTTAATTTGGTATAGTTGGATTTGTCAATTATTTGTTTAAAGTGGTACTTTCCTAAAATGAGCTGCTAAAATCTGAAAACATTTCCTTAGAATAATCCATTTGATTCACTGATACATTTCTTGCCAGAAGTGCACCAATCTAACGTATTAACATAGCTTCATGGTCCATTTCTGGACCATTTGTACAGTTACACTACTATCACTTGTCTCTGCTTTTTTATCTTCAGTGATGGGGTGCCCATCAACCCCTGAAACAACGAGACCCATCTTTGGAGAGCACTTTAAGAAAGTTCTTTATTGTGCTGCAGTGATATTTGTCATCCTGTCACTTTCCAGTAGCTCTGAAAAGGATCTTGGGGCTATCTCAGCATTTTAATTCTCTTCCAAACTATCTTCATCAAGTCTAGGTCACTCTATTCAATGAGTTTGGCCAAAGATATTTTTTCCAGATATAAGCTCTGAAGAAACACACACTTGGGCAATAGTTCATTTTACTGCTATGTTCTGTTCCCCCAGGGATCAAGTTGACAAACACATGCACAATTACAAAGAGATTAAGAATTAGAACTGCAGTGCCAAGTTTCCCAGATTGACTCCCATTACTAGCTGGGTACCCTTGGATCAGTTACTTAACATCTCTGTGCCCTGGTTTCCTCATTTGTAAAAGAGAAGGATTATTAATACTATGCTCATAGGACTATAAAGATAATAGAATGAGTTTAAATTTGGAGAGTGAATTTAGAACAGTACTTGTCACACTGACATGCAACAAATGTTTTTAGCTGTATTGTTTTTATCATTAAAAACCAAAGTGGATCATTGGTCCCCATGCTCAATTCCAACAATGTCTCCTGAGAGGGACTCTGCCACCAAAATCAGCCTCCTCCAACCTGGCCCAGGTGTCACAGCTGGTTGTGAGAGAGCAGTCATCCATCATTCTGTGGAAAGTCTCTTGGTCATTCCATGGGTGGCCCTGGTGGCAGGCCAAGAGGGGAGAAGAGATGAGTGCTTTGGAAATTCATAAGTAGTACATCATATATGACTGCTTTCTGCCAAAGAAGTAGTCCATACTCATCTCTGTTTCCAATTCTAAAGAAATAATTGGGATCAGGGGAAGGAGTGCCACTAGATCATAAAAGTTGACCCTGAGTGAATTTTCAGAATTATCTAAACCCCAGCTTCTGCAGCCCAGAGAGGTTAAGTAATCCATTTCACCTCAGTGGCAATGCATGGTTCATCATGCATTGGTCTGTATGGAGCTAGAGCTCAGATTCCCTAATTCCCAGTCACCTACCTTTCTGCTCAATGCCAGCCCATCCATAGTCAGGGCAGGTATGGTGGCTGCATGGAGGCTATGTTCTTCAATTGCCCTGGACCCAGTAGACACCCTTGTTCTCCTACTGTCTGTAAACAGTGTGGTGTCTCATGACCTACAGCACAGTGGGATGAAGTCAGAGAAGGATCTCACTCATAGCTCTGCTGATCCCAGCCCCCAGCCCAACATCAGTGCTCCCTATTCAAGGATGTACCTGCTCCCTGTTACCATCAGAGGATTTGGAGTCATGTTCTCTATGAAGAGAATGGGTTCCTTTAGACGAAAGCCAAGAGCCTGCACTCTGTTAGGTGATCTTGACTTTGTTATCTATAAAAGAGAATTGAACAATTTAATCTCGAAGGTGGGGTATTAGTTTCTTTGTCCCGTCTTCTCTGGGGCAGACTCTGTTTGGGGTGCTGGAGTGATAGAGGAGACGCAGATGAGGACCTGTCTCCAAGAAGCTCTTAGACTTATGTAAAAAACAAAGAGCAAACAGGTCTCATAGATAGCTCCACTTGAAAAACCTGATCAGAGTTCCAGTTTTGACTGTCCTTGTGGCCTTGAATAAGAGACTTCACCTCTCTGGGAATCAGTTTTGTTCTTTCTGTAAATGGGGGCTAATGACACCCCTTCCAGGGTAGAGTGAAGATCAAGTGACTCATCTTTGCTCACATATAAGTATTCAATACCCCTGAAGTCACCATTCTAATATTTCTATTTAACCTGCAATGATTTTGTCATTCCTGCGGTGGGCCAGGTTCACCTCCCTTCGGTGGTTTCCCCAGAAGGCCAGAAAGATATAGCTAGAGTGGAAAAGGAAGAAGAGAAGCGAGGGAAGCCGGAGGAGGACACGCCTGCCTCCAAGAGAGGGGAGCCTACAAGGATCAAAATCTTCGAAGGAGGGTAAGAATCATGTTTGGTTTGCAATGTCTGCGTCCCACCCAATAAGCGTGCCCCTGGCCTGCAGCCTGGGGTGCTCCTGTCTGTCTTCAGAGGCAGCAGCATATCAGCAGGCAAGACTGTGCCCAGGTGTCTGGAGTTCCAACCCTTTGGGCCTCCAGACCACTTCTGGTCAAGAACGCCAGCTCCACGGTGGTGAACCTGGGCCCTGTGTGTGCCCTGAGGACTGACTTCGTCCACCCCCTCATTTCCGTCGTTCCCTCATTGGGGTCCATGGTGAAGTCTTCCAGGTCCTGTCTGAACTGCTATTTAGCTTGGTGTGGCCCCCAAAAGTCACTTCTGTCTGCCTAAGCAGCCTCCTTGGCATCCTGGGACCCCTGTTGAGGGGCCCAAGCTCTGCTGACCAGGCTGTGTGCACATGGCTTTCACTGGCTGTGACACAGTGCTTGCTAGTCAGTACATGTTTAGAATATGGTCCCTGATTTTTCATCTTTGGGCCTTGTCTTTGGGAACCTAATGATTGACCTATTTCCGTGAGATGGGTCCTCTGGGCTCTGAAGGGTGCTTTGTTTCAGACTTGCTGTGTGGAAGTTTTGTGCCAGTGTTCTATGTGACCACATGTTTGCTCCCTGGGATGGGGGTGTCTGTAAGCAGGTTCCGTGGTGTCTGTCTCAGGGTCCTGTGTCTGTGTCCCTGATGTAATCAGTGCAGCCCCCATCCTCCCCAGTCCAGAGGGAGGGTGGCATGGAGGAAACCTGCCTCCCAAAGGGGAAAGTCTCCATGAGCATCGGCCAACATGGCGGTCAGCAGGGGGTCACCAATTCTCCAGTACCTGCGGGGGTCTGGCTCAAGTTGAACATGGAGGTGCCAGATTCTTCTGTATGGTCAGGGAGAGCAGGACCACCAAGCTCCCCAAGGCCACCAGCGTGCATTCCTCCAGGGACACTACCAGCAGGGGCTCCCTGGAGATGGCAAGTTGGGTGGTCCCAGAAACAGGAGGGGGGTCAGGGATGGCACATATTCTGCGGTGGGAGGGGCACCAACCTCCAGGGGAGAAACATCCTGCCCCAAGTTCTAATAGGGGCTCCACTGAGGACTGGTTCAAAGATTTTTCAAAATCTGGAACTGGCGCCCTCTGCTCTCCTGCTACTTGGTTAGAGCGCCCTCGTGTGTCTCTGTGTCCTCATGTTTTTGGATCCTTCTAAGACCTCAAAGATCTTGTCCCAACATTGGTGTATTTGGTCGGTGACTTGCCTTCTTCCCTCT
Source organism: Uropsilus gracilis (assembly GCA_004024945.1). Lineage (NCBI taxonomy): Eukaryota > Metazoa > Chordata > Mammalia > Eulipotyphla > Talpidae > Uropsilus > Uropsilus gracilis. The sequence goes on from PVHY01016582.1 coordinate 30,954, forward strand.
TGCTTCACGGACTGTCTTTGGGGCTGGGCTGGGGGGCCTCCTGGGTGTTCCCTGGCATGTGAGGTATGCATTCCCTTAGAGACTTCTGCATGTGTGTGCAGAGGTTTGCACATGCCCTTAAACTGGGGACTTTGCTCCCAGAGGCAGCCCTGCTGTCCTTATTTCTCTGGGAAGCCTGAGCCTCCACAAGGGCAACTGGTTAGACCCTGCCCTCACCCCATTGGCTCATAGCTCCAGCTACCTGCTGGAAGCTCTGTCACTAGCTCTGAAAGGTGAAGGGTCACAACAGAGTCCCCTTCTTTTCCTACAGCTCCAGTCCCCAGCGCGCCCCCACCTTCCCAACCTGGTTGCCACCTAGCCCCACCTGCTGTGTTTCAGAATTTCCTCCATTTTCAGGTCCATCACTCCTACCTGGAGCACCTCTCCCACTTACCTCTATTCTACCTAGACAGTCCCGCCCCTCTCCAGCTGTTTCCTTATCTGTAAAAGGAAAGAGTAAGGGGGTTTGTGGCTTGTCGCTGGACCCGTGCAAGCCAGGTGAAGGCTGTCATTCGTCATGCTGACAGGTGGGCACAGGAGCATCGCGTCATCACTGTACTCATCTCCTTTATCTCCCTCCAGGATGATCCCACTTCCTACTATCAGGGGTGCAAAATGTCTCTCTTATTCTCTCAATTTGATCATTTCAGGGGTTCGTGTAGCATCATTGGTCAAGTGCTTTTCTCCTACCCCTCAACTATACCATGTGACCCCCCCCCGCTGCAGCTCCCATCCCCATGTGGGGACACCTTTACATTCATGGTTCTCTTGGGACTGGTACCAACCTCCCGTGTTTGAGAATGTGAGGGTGCAAGTGATTTGGAGTGTGGGACCACCCCTGGTACTTTCAGGATGAGCCAAGGAGGCTACCACCCATCCAGCAATTATAGAACCATTTGTTGAACACAAACGTCAGGGGTACAGGGGTGACCCCCACCCAGAAACACTAATATAGCCTCAAGACACCTGCTGCTGTAACCAGGATTTTGCCTTAAACTAACTCTAATGCACTCTCCCCCTCTCTCATACACACATACACACACACACACACACACACACACACACCCCAAATCTTTCTACTCCACTTCAGTATGTGTTTGGTAGGGATCTGCAATCAAGTTGTCTTCCTATGTGTCACTAAGAGATTCAGGGGGACATGGTGATTTGTATACGGGCTCTTAACACTTCCACCCAGTAGCTTCTCCCATGTGATGGGCCAGAGCAAGCCACATGGCCTCCTGTGCCTCCATGACAGGCACCCTGCTGTGTGCCTGGGAGAGTAGAGCTATTTGGGAAAGGCGTTAATGACCACTCAAGTGGATTGAAAACACAGCCGGAACTTGTTTTTGAGATGTTGTACCTGTAGATCATGTTGATCCATGTGAATCCGATAGCTCATGGTGATCCATGTTGACCCTTAGATCTTATTCACAACAAGTCCTGCAGCCAGATGCAATGTGCTGATGCTGTTGGAGTGCAGCATTTGTGAGTTTTGTTTTATCACTTGTCAAGCTGTCCTTACTCTTCTGGTTCTCCAATCTAGCAATGGATCAAGTCCATCAAAAAAGAGCCGTGTATTCAGTGTCTTATCTCTGCACCAGACCATGCCCTCAACGTGCTTGGGGATGGTGGTAGTGGCTGCTCCAGGTCCAGTGCTGAGGTAGGGGCTGCCAGGGCTAACCTGTGTCATGAAGGGATCCCTGGGGCTGCAATTGGTAGAGAAGGTGTGCTTGGTGGGGCAGTACCTGGAGGGGGCAGTGAGACTCAGATAGGCAGGGAGGAAAGGCAGGCTGGGTGTGGCGTGACTCATGAACCTGGCCGACCATGACACTGCCTCCTCTATTTTTCTCTGTCTGCGTCTTCCCTTGCTCATCCTTGTCACTATGCCAAGGACACTAAGCACAAAGGAATGTTTTTAGGGCAGGACACTTTAAGTTTGTGTATGCTTGCGTCTCCAGTTATGACCTCACTCCTGAGCTAGGGATCCTCCTGAACACCTTTGCCTGGGAGACCCATGGCACCTTAAACTCAGCATGTGCCAGCCAAGTCCTCTAGTCACCACCAACAGCACCTCCTGCCCCTGCAGAGTGCACGTGACCACCAGCCCTTCGCACTCAGTACGTTGTTGTGACCTTGCGTTCCTTCTCTCCATCCTCCCCCCTTCTAACCAGTCCCCATTCTGGGCTCACCACAGATGATCTGAGTCTCAAATATTATCTCTCTCTGCCATGGCTCAGTCTCCTCCCACCCCTTCCCACATTGGTGTCTAGGCGTGTGTTTGATCACAGTTCTGCCTGTGCCTTGCTTCTGTTCTACAACCTTCTGGGGCTCCCTCATCTACACAATCCAGTTAAAAAACAGCCTGTTGCTGCTGGTCCCATAGTCTGACCCACCTCTGTTGTATGTCATCTCAGCCATCAGAGGGCAGGTC